>CAJUYH010001260.1:0-21748 GCA_910591685.1 Galerucella tenella | reverse complement strand
CACCCTGTATGTATTTTTTAAATAAAATTTTTTCGTAGAAAAAATAGTGCATGCCACTCTCATGTAATGGTTATTAATACACTCGCATCCCGGTTAATGCTTGTGTATTAATAACCATCATTACATGATCGTTGCATAATATACTATTGTGGATGTGGTGCAGTTAATTGATTTTGTGTACTTTTAAGTGAAGTTGGTGGCTTTTGAGTGATATCGTGTTTTATTGAACGTTTCATAGTCTTATTAGGTACATGAAATTGTGCATTATTGAATAAAATAACGTCACATTGTGTTTTAGATTCTTTTAGACTGTACTCAGTCTTCTTATGTGCTCTTGTCTATATTTGAGTGATGGAGAATTAAATATGGTCCATTTGCACTATAATTTTTGGTACAGTTAATTGGTTGTTTGTACAGTTAATTGGTGTATTATCGAGTCATTTTGTGTACTTTTTAGTGAAGTTTGAGTGATGGAGAATTAAATATGGTCGAATATTCCCTACATTCATGTACTTATGAAAAATTTAATTATGGTTGTAAATGAAATTGTATATAAACTTCAGTGCAAAGTTACTACTAGTGTCAAGCTATAACAGCCCTGGGCGCTTATTAGCGCTCCACAGAAGTGAAGCTCTGGTTATGTAATCAACTATTGCTTAAATCCAAATGCAATCAACTTACTTTGTTGTCAATTTCATTGCTATGTTTTTACTTCTCGATGAGATTATTCTTAACAATTTAATCGCCTGAAGTAAAGGTAGACCATATGGGGAAGTACCTGAAAATTTAGAAGTAAGTACTAGAAAATATACTGAATTTATCATTTTTACCTTTTCCTAAAACTTTCGGGATGAAATATTTTATTATACTATCAATAAGGCCTTCACACTGGATGATTTTCTGTAATATAAATTCTGAATCTCTGGCAAGTCGTATTAAAATATCCATACAGTAAACTAACGATTCCAACGGGGGTTTAACTGTATTTATTATGTACCTTAAATTGAAGAAAATAATGAGCAAAAATATCTTCAAGGTGGGGAAATATTATTGTACAATATTGAATTGAAATTCGACGAGTTTTGTGACGTATATAAGGAATAACTAAAATTAGGAGAATCAAGAGAGTATATTATCAATATAATATTAGTTATTAAATATGTACTAGCTGACCTGGTCAAACGTTGCTGAGGCTAACGTTTTGGTCATATTACATTGTTGTAAACTATTTAAGGGGAACGGTAGGAGAACATCAGACATGGGTACCACCATGCTTTTTTCCATAAATGCAATTTGTGAAAAAACATGGCGACCTTCATGATTTTCTACTACCGTTACCCCTTATTACAATGAAATTATTATTTACAAACGAAGACGGAAACGTTAAAGCTGGTATAAAAATTTACTGGTTTGGGATTTGAAGGGGAAGGACTTTGAACACAATTGATCAAAATACAAAAGAATTAAATTTAAAATGTATTATTAGTTTTATTCAAGTTTGTAACAAATGAGTATATTACTAAGTTTTTAGTAAATAACATGTGACAATTAAACTTATAAATGAGGTAGGTAGAGCGGATAGTTTAAAATCTTTATTATTTTGAATTATAAATAATGTAGCCTCAGCAGCATGTGGTGGTTATGCTATTGAATTGTAGCTTATATGAAACGTTTGGAAGTTTGACATAACGCGCCCTCTATTGAATACTTACTCAATCCAGTCAACAGATCTCGCCATCTGTTAGAATCGTTTGAAGGTAACAGATAAAGACAAATAATTTGCAATAAAATAATATGTCGATCATAATTTGAGATGTAAGCTCACCTATCTTTTAAGTTGGATCAAACTGCACACAGTGTACAAATTTGATTAAAATCGGTCAAGTAGTTTAGGAGTACATCGCGGACAAACACGTGACACGTAATTCATATATATTAAGAAGACATCTTACCTAATTCTAGTAAGTATATCTGTCCTTGTCAAACATTTAACTATGTTCTTTTCGGCAAGTTGTTGATCATTGACAGTGTTGTCATCTTCCATCTCATCATCAATAGCTAAAACGGGTTGAATAAGTCCCAAACCAAACCCTAAAAGACTATCCAAGCAGGTTTCGTCTACATGAGAGTAAATCAGATTTCTCATAGTCTTAACACTAGCATTTAATACTGACGGTGTATTGTCGTCTAGACAAAAGCGTATAACAAAAAAAATCTGTTCTATGGGAACATCTATAATTTCATCATAAACGCCAGTAGAATTTAAAGATAAAATATTTGCTACTGTATTCAGAGCTAAAACTTTTTGCTGCATAACACTGGATCTGTAAAAAAACAACAATAATTATTTTTGTCAAAAAATTAATTCAGCTACTTCAATAATCAATTTTTCAATTCTTTCCACTTATTCATCCGCTGTGTCTGTAGGAAATGGAATTTTCACATTTTGTATCACATAATTTCATAGCAAATTTTACGCTCTACAATTTTGTTTCTATACATATGCACGATAAATTCAATACATTTCGAGAAAAATTCGAAATAATGTCGAGAAATAGGCCTATTTTTGTGTTTTTTGGCTATAAGCTGTGTTATTAGCGCAGCCTAAAAAGCGGTGGAGGCAACGGATAATAATTCACCATATTTTGAGGGATTCCAGCAAAAATCTTGCCTACTACTCTCTCACCCAGTTTTAATGCTAATTCGACTGGAGTAATTGAACCTGAGCCCCCCTCTGAATCGTTATTACCTTCGCCAATTGCTCATTATGATAAGTTTAAGGTATAGGATGGAGATTGTATACAATGATAAGAAATAATAAATTAATCCTGATGATCCTAGGAGGATGTTTGAACTAACTTATAAGTTATCAGTCCTTAATAAGACTATGTTTGAAAACTCCATTACAAACATTCAGCTGAAGATAATAAAGCATGATAAATTGCATAATCTTACACATACTCACCTAGAAAGTTGGAAAAGTTCTTGTAAAGTGTAACCAGGTCTACCTGGTTCGTCTCCATGATGGTACAAAACTCTATTTTTTTCAGTAATTTCTGATTGAGAATAAGGTAATATCCAACCTTCAAAATCAAACCTAGAAGATAATTATAATAGAAAAACGTAATGACCTAGCTGCTAGTCAAAATTAGTTTGATAGGGGTGGGGTAATTGTCAATGAAATTTTTTTATATTTATATTTTTGTTAGTTACAGGTTCATCTTTAAAATATAAGTAGTACACAAGTAAACTTTTAGTAAGCCCATATTTATTTCAATAATTAGATTTATTTCAGTTTTCCAAAACGGTTTTTCAGATTCAATGTTTATGTTTATAAAGAAATAGAGAAATTCTATTTTAAAATAGTCGTATTTTTATTCTATCATCACAAAACTCTGATAGACTTATTAGTGTCTATTTTACCTTGCTTCAAATTTTTCACTTTTTATTTTTGGTATATCAATATTTTTCATCCAAGCCAGTTTATTTGTTTCGAAAATATCAAAATTTAACCATTTATCTGCCATTGGTTGAGTTAAAATTTGAAAAGTAGTATCGATTTCTTCAACTTTGATACCTTCTGCTGCTTTGTTTTGTTCACTAATTGGAAGATTTCTAGTTTCTATAGGTTCCTTTTTTCTTCTAGACCGCAGAAATTGTATAATTGCAGGATCCATCATTGATAGTAGCTTTTCTCGTTCTTCTAGTATTTCTTCTTCTGTCATATTCTACAATATTACAAATAATGTAATAGCTGTTTGATTCATGTTTGAAAAATTAATACCCACAAATACTTATTTTAATTGATAGGAACATGACAAAATAATTTTATAATACCTTCATGCGTTGTAGATTTTCTTCATGAATTTGGTAACTATCATTTCCTGTTAGAACGTAGCTTTGATGTGGCAAACTTTCTGGCACAAGTTCATGTGACATACTAATACTGGTATTGATACCACTAGAGGAAGGATCACAGTGCTCTTTGATAGTAATTGTCTTTTCGGCAATCAGCATATTATCCACTTCCATGGGAGTTTCCTCTTTTTTCATTTTTTTCATTTGTTGAGAAAATAGACTTCCTCTTCCAGAGTTAGTTGTAACCTATTTTAATTACAATAGGTTAACTTACAGATTTTCACAAATTTATTGTTTCAACCATTAATATGTGGAAACATTCCATAGCTATTAAATAAAATCAGCTAATAACTGATTATACAAATGCAAACCAAAATGGTAGGTTTTATCTAGCAGATATAACTTTGAAGTGTAATTCAATGTCCTTCGTGGCATATAGCCAGGGAAGTAATTGTTGCTTCTTAGTGAACAGTCTTTTATCTTTGATTTTGAAAGACTCTGTAAGACATTATAATAGTATTATTTAATACTATTTATTACCTTTGACATTGTACTGGATAATAGATTTAACTAGAATCTATTTTTTACTTTTACTTCAACGTTTTTGTATCGTTCTAGCTCTGTTATCAAGAATAATAATTATATTTTAAGATTTGTATTACTCACAATTACACTAAATCACAAAAAATATCTTACATCACGCCTTTTCGCTTGTGGAAATCCTCTTGTTTTGTTAAATTTAAATATAGACTGTGTATTTTCTGATTTATTCTCAACAATATTTTTTAATTTAATATTAGATGGAATGTCTTCAAATGTGTTTGAAAGATGTTCTTGAATATCAATTGTTTGAGTAGATTCAGATTTTTCTTCCTGTTGTTTATTATCTAAAAAAGGTAGTTTTGAAAATTAAAATAAAATTTCTGCAATATAATTTCCCATAATAAAAAAATATACAGGGTTTGTAAAGCAATTAAAAAGTTATGTAAATTTAAATTAGAATAGATTAAATAATGTATATATAATGTATAGAAACGCATGCTGTTATTCATAGGAAACTCTCCTCAATACCAGTGTTTTGAGACACTGACTAGAGGGATAAAATGGTGATAATGCTGTATATATTTTGTTTTATGTAATTTGGGCAATCTTCGAAACAGTAGTTTGTAAAATGTAAATGTCTACAAAGAATGGTTAAGAATATAATGCCTCATAGGCTTAGATTGAAAATAAGTGGATACAATAATTATTATGAGAAATGCTTCATATTCACCCAAGTTAATGACTTGTGATCACAATGAATATTTCTTATACAATGTTTTATATTTATGGACACACTAGGCATATTAATAATAATTTCCCTAATACCTTTAGTTTTGGAGCTAATAACTGTTGCTGCTGGTACTATTTTATTTTCAGACTTGTTCTTTTCAAACTCTTTCTGTAACCTCACCAAATCCTCTTCAGTTTCTCCCGCTTTTGGTCTAGAATACATTTTTTAGAATAGAAAAATTGAAATTTATGAATTTGGTCCAGGTTTATTAGGTTATGTATAATGTTTTCTTTTTTGATCTCTGACACTGACAGTATATTTCTCTTCTATCTTCATTATGTATCTTAAGGATAATTGTCCTAGTAGATATAAGTGGAAGAACTTAATAATTCAAAAACGCAGACCATATGACTAGAAAAAGAAAAATAGGTTATGGAATTTTATATTCAAAGATTACATTATTCTTAACTTAGTTACCTATTATTATTTAATTTGAACGATGTTAAGGTTATTGAAATTCATCAAACCAAGAAGAGTTAAGTATAAATATCAAAGAGTAGCATACTCACTCAATAATTCAAAATTAAATGTTGTAAACGAGCGCAGCTTAACAAATCCAAGTATAAACAAACCTTGTTTGCATTACAGTACTTCCAATTGTGAAGTAGATGATATTGCATTTGAACGGGTATGTGAAGAAACGTTAGAAGATTTAACTGATTTTTTTGAAGAATTAATTGAATCGAATGAAAAATTTCGATCTGCTGATGTGTCTTTTAGTAGTGGAGTACTAACAATAAATTTAAGTGAACATGGTATTTATGTAATAAACAGACAATCACCAAATAAGCAAATCTGGCTAAGCTCACCAAAATCTGGTCCCAAGCGCTACGATTTTGTACCCGAAGGAAAATACTGGATATATAAACATGATATGAATACACTACATGAACTTTTACAGGAAGAATTCTCAAGTATATTGGGTGAAAAGGTAGACATGTCAAATCGCCTTTATTTTAAAAATAGTTGATTATAATTTATAGTGATTAATATATAATATATCAAAAGTGCTAAAGTAGGTTATCTTATTCTGAAAAATTGAGTATTGCCAATGTTGAGGAATTCTGTTTTGGGCATTGTGATGTAATTACCTACTAATATACGATCTCTATTAAATCTTCATTGCATTTTATTTGAATATCTGATTTAAAAATTTTTGAAAATTTGGATGTAAGTAAAAGGCAAGTGGTGGATGAAACTAACAGTGAAGGCCAACTAATAAAAACAGTAGAATGACAAATGAGGTTAACGAGATAAACAAAAAATTGAATGTGACCGTTAGATCGTTTTTGAATTGTTTTTTCATAACACAAAAAACAGAATTGTAAGGAAGTACGCTCATCTCAGATATTTGCATTAAAATATCACAAATTAAGATGTTTTCTTCACCTTCTGTACAGATATATTTATCGGAAAGTAAGTATCAAATACATATTATGAATAATTTAAATTTCTAGTATCCACTAGAAAAATTTTTCATTACTTTCGTCAATATTCTTAAAATGATTTACATGCATGCTGTTACTATTACAGATGCAGCAAATCATGTCCAGAGGAAGCAAATACCCCATCAACTTTCTAGAAAACCTTTCATTGATCGATCTGTAAATGGAAAATCCCCAGCAGACAAAATGATGAAATCAAAGAACTCAACAAATAAAGATCATATGTTTAAACAGAAGTTGTCTCATAACACACCACCACCTCAAATTTCTCCAAAAGAAGATTTGAATGGAGAAGATTTTATGTTTTCTGGCAAAGATATGGATGGTGAGTACCTAGTTTATTTAAATATTCATATTTGAATATCATTAAACTTCATGTATTGGTACCCAGATCATGTCAAAAAACTGACTGATTTGGTGTTTATAGTATCAATAATTCTGCTTGATGGAATTTAGTAGTTGTTTACGAAATGCACAGTGCAAAATAGTGTATGCAACATAAATGAAAAAAAGGGTAACTAGTACTCACTTGTTTACTTTTAGATTGTTATAATGATGTATGGTCACCATTACGGTTTGGAAAACAAGGTATCATGAGGATTTTGAGGAATTACTCTTTCCCCAAAAATTCACCTCCACCATCTATTAATTCTGATTTTGATTACTTAAAACCAGAACCATTCATTGATCCTGACATTCTAGAATTGTTGCCAAGAGAAATGTGTACCATAGAAGGGCCTATGTTGTTAGATGATAGTTTTGAAGTTGAATTGCCTGAATTACAGACTTTTGAAGACTTGGATACTTCATTTTAAATTTCTTCTGAAATATCCTACAGTTAGATTTGTTTTATGACTGAAAAACTGTTTTAAGTTTTAATTTTGTATGTTGCATTATGTATTAAGTTCGTTTCCAATATATTTTTTAATGAAGCACATATTTGAAATAAACATCTTCAATGCAGGGAATTTGGCATTTATTTTTTTAAGATGTTTAATTCTGTCTAAAAGTTTATTTGTTTATTAAAATTTGGTATTATTAACAAAATGGTGTTTTTCTTTCCACACATAAATAATTTATTTTCACTTGATGTCAGCTGGAAAATACATAATCATAATATCTATTTTAATTTTATGCTGCTTAGTAATTAGTAATGGGTGAATAAATATGCATAGTTTAAAACAATAAGGAATATTATGCCCTCTTCTATTCTATCTACTAGGAGTAGGAGTTTGATCAAGTGAAGTCTCTTTGGTGAGAGATGGTCACATTTTGTCAGTAAGTGAAGGGGTGTTTTCCCTTCCTTTTTCACATGGAGAATGTATATCCTGATCTAACTGTTTTGTTGTTCAGATTGTTTTGCAACATAAATTCTTGCTTCTCCACTTATCACAGGGTATAGTGGGGGAAAGCCTAATAAGTCTTCTAGTGCTACTAAAGGGATTATCATGCACACTGAAATACTGGTATTGCTAAGAAGTAACAGTGCCTTTGAAACACTCCAGTAGAAGGTTTTGGGTTTTAAAAAATGAAACTGTTTTGAGTATATAATTTTTATTTTTAAAAATACAACTATCCAATTTGTGTATAGTACTTAATTTAAATAACAACACAGCAGGTACAAACTTAATAATATCAGACAAAATGTATCAACTACATTAAGAAACCTCTTCAATTTTGAAATCAATAGGATCAAACACAATATATTTTTTAAATATACTATCCTTGATAAAAAATTAAGACCAAAGGGGTTTGATAATCTAGATGATTTCTAGCTAAAAACATCACAAATTTCTACCTAAACTTACAGTGCTACTAATATGTAATTTATAAAATAAATGGAATTTTGCTTATAGGAATTATTATTTGGCATAATCCGAGAATAATTTGAAATGTTTCAATTGTATTGTAATATTTCTTCTTGATTAAGTATATAAAAATATATTAAAAATATATAGATGTGGTTGAAAATTAAGAAAAAATGTACACGCTGCTCATTTTTTTTCTAATAATACATTGCTTGCGAGTGGTATTATATACTAGAATTAAGGGAAGATTAGTTTTTGACGATTTTATTGGTTTCCGTTGCTTGAACACCAATGGCATATACCGCCCAGAAGTCGGAAAATATCAATTTGTTACACTAAATAGTTTATGTTGAGGCAAATAGGTCACAGATGCTTCAGAACTTGTCTACTCAGAAAACAGAGCTACTTTTACACCGATTGTGAGGAAGTAGTCTCTGTAATAAACACTGTGTGGAATACGAGAAAAAATTAGGCAGAAAAATGTAGAAAGAATATCATAGAAACATTGTTATCTGTTATGACATCTGAAAAGACATTTTTCCAGGTACAATACCATTTTGCAAATTTTCTAGAATCTAGCTTGGAAAAATTGGTTGAATTGAAGCTTTTCAATATATATTATTGTATACCTACTAACAATACTATTTTTCCGTTCACAAACTTATTATATGCGGTTCAAATTCCATTTACACCGCGCCAAAACAATATCCCTAACTGAAAACGAAATAAAAATATTTTAATCGGAAGTCAGGCTTGAAACTTGATTGAAAAAATAAATGTTGATATAAATATTTTAATCTATGAATAAATTATCAAAGGTAATACCACGAGAGCTTCAAATTTTATCGATAATTTTTTCTTTTCCACGAAAACTTGTTTATTTGGCAAAAATATGAAAACAAACCGATTGATAAAATCACGAGTCCGTTAGGACGAGGGATTTTATCTAAATTCGGTTTGTTTGAATGTTTTTGCCTCAAAATAAACAAGTTTGAGTGAGGAAAATAAAAAATTATGTGAATTATTTTTTTTAACAATTTAAAATGTATTTAAATGTATTAAATGTTCAACATTCTCTTGGGTGATGGCACTGAACGGGTTTGTGTTCATTTTTCAATAAACTTCGAAGCACTTTTAGTTGTCAATAATGACAAATGTAAAGTAAAATTTTGACGTTTCAATGTAAACAAGGTTTTATCGACGAGGAAGCAGAATTATCAGTATAATACCGAATGATTGGCTAGAATAATGTATTGCTATTGGTTAAAACCACCAAAATGTCAGATTTTGACAAGTGAAAAAAATAATCACTATCATTTGACATTTATTGCAGATTTTTTATTCTAAAATATACCTAAAATTAATAATTTGTGCAAAGAACATCAATTTTAAATTATTCTCGGATATTTTTGAACACTAGAAACTGTTTAAATATCATTAATATTGAATATATATCCAAAATGATACAAATTTGTGTAAACAATGAACATTTAATTTTTATATTTAATAATATGAGTATCTTATACATGGAATGTATACTTCCTCCCAAAATATTTCGTTTTGACTTATGCCATCATAATTGTTTCAAGACCAACACTCACAGCAGGTAGTCGTTAATCCGATAACGATAGCATAGTATCGAACTCGTTTCTTCGAAAAGCGAAAAGATAATGCATAATAGTATAATTATTTTACAACTGAAATGTTTTGATGGTGAAAGCATATTTGAGACTAGTTTTTCAATTTATTTTTGCACGTAAGTAGTTGGTTCATATAACGTACTGTGTAATAAATAGAATCTGAAGAATTTTTGAAAAAAACAGCACAAAATTTGTTTGATTCTATTTGGAATATATTCATTTAACCGATATCTTTATTGGTTTATTGGTATTAAAAAGCAAACAAATACTGTATAGAAATAGAATTTTATATGAAGCACATAAAATGCACGTTTTTCTATTTAATTATTCAAGAATATGTTTACACAAGTTTGGCGAGTTATGTATGTTTTTACTTTTAATGGGAAAATAAAAAAATTACAATTGGTCCTATCAATACCTACAAATCAGTTCCAAAATGGCGTGGGAATACCTAGACAAACTCAATGAACTAGGCGAGAACAATACAGGGTGCGGCAGATAAACGGTCAATTAGAAATATCTAGAGAACTAAAGGTATCTGAATTATGAAACTTGGCATGAAGGGGTTTCAAATAATGAGCTATTCAATGAAAATATTGCCGTAGCAATTCTACTTCCGGTTATACCGGAAGTCGCACATAGCTTTGTAATTTTTAATGGAAGACCCTGTATATTTTTAAATTTTAGGAATATTTACGTTATTCTGAACATTTTTTCTTAATACTTCCCTATACCTATCTTGAACCGTTTTTGAGTTGTAATGTTTTTTATATGAAAATGATACTTTTTTACCATGTACATAAAATTCAATATCCTCTAATGTAATCTGAATAAAAGTTTAAATTTCTTAGGAACTATTCACCACATACCGCTTAATCGTTTACACTGTGAAGTTACCTTTTTTATTATACAGGGTGCTGTCAAAATTGGAATAAAAACGGAATCCACAATCTTCGCGTAATTCCTTTTTTTCAAATGGAACACCCTGTATGTGATTATTTATTTTAGAAGAATACGTTGCCCACTATCGATATGTATTACTATTCCCTATACCTATCTCATGCAGTTTTCAAATAAATCAGCTTTATACATTTTTGTCACAAAAAATTAATTTATCAGGTCGCCTATGGAATATTCTGACAAATGACAGTTATTGTTAATGTTTAGTAGTCACCTTGTTGTATGCCGTTGTGTGAAAGGTATAATAATAGTTTGCCTTTAATTTTCTTAACAAAATAATAATGGCACATTTAGGATATACAAATGATGATTTTTTAAATTTAATTATGATTCACGGTGAGTATAACAGAATGATATCCAGAACTTGCCGTGTGTTTGCTGAGAGATATCCTGAAAAGCCTCGACCAAATCATAAAACTGTAAAACGTTTGCTACACAACTGTTCCCAGTTTGGTCAGTTTAAAAGTAAAAGAAATAAGCTCAAGACCCATGTCGATAATGAGGATTTACAAATAGACATCCTGGGATATTTTGCAGCTCATCCAAATTCATCCTTAAGAGAGTCTATAAATGTTTGGAAGTTAATGGGCAACACTTTGAACATTTGTTGAGTTAACAAGCTAGTACCTTATTATCTTTGTTAGTATCTGTATAATTGTTCAATGTTTAACCGAGTGTTTAACTCAATAAATTAATACCACATAGCCTATAAGAAAATTAATTTTTTGTGACAAAAATGTATAAAGCTGATTTATTTGAAAACTGCAGGAGATAGGTATAGGGAATAGTAATACATATCGATAGTGGACAACGTTTTCTTCTAAAATAAATAATCACATACAGGGTGTCCCATTTGAAAAAAAGGAAATACGCGAAGATTGTGGAGTCCGTTTTTATTCCAATTTTGACAGCACCCTGTATAATAAAAAAGGTAACTTCACAGTGTAAACGATAAAACAATATGTGGTAAATAGTTCCTAAGAAATTTAAACTTTTATTCAAATTACATCAGAGGATATTGAATTTTATGTACATGGTAAAAAAGTGTCATTTTCATATAAAAACCATTACAACTCAAAAACGGTTCAAAATAGGTATAGGGAAATATTAACAAAAAATGTTCATAATAACGTAAATATTCCCAAAATTTAAAAATATACAGGGTCTTCCATTAAAAATTACAACTTCCGGTATAACCGGAAGTAAAATGGTGACGGCAATATTTTCATTGAATAGCTCATTATTCAAAACCCCTGCATGCCAATTTTCATATTTCAGATACCTTTAGTTCTCGAGATATCTCTAATTGACCGTTTATCTGCCGCACCCTGTATAGTCACCTTACTATGGATTCCAGGAATAGAAGGAAATGAAATAGCAGATGAACTAGCAAAGAGGGGGACTAAAATACCTTTCCGGGGGCCTGAACCCTTTTGCGGAATCAGCCCCAATGTAATATTGGAAGAAATAGGTATAGCCGAGAAAAAGAGAAAATCTGACCATTGGAAAGATCTAGTAGGGCTTATACAATCAATGACTCTTCTGGGTGACTAAAACCTGTTGAGATCAAATTAATTCGTGTCGAAGTAAAACTGCGGAAATGAAATAGCAGATGAACTAGCAAAGAGAGGGACTGAAATACCTTTCAGGGGGCCTGAACCCTTTTGCGGAATCAGCCCCAATGTAATATTGGAAAAAATAAGTAAAGCCGAGAAAAAGAGCCCTACTAGATCTGACCATTGGAAAGATCTAGTAGGGCTTATACAATCAAAGACTCTTCTGGGTGACTACAGCCTGTTGAGATCAAAAGAATGCATAAGTCAAAGTAAAACTGCGCTAAGAGTTTTAACAGGGATCCTAACGGAACATTGTCGCCTGAATGGGCACCTGAAAAAGCTCAAAATAGTGGAGGAAAAAGAATGCAGATTTTGAGGAATGGAAGAGGAAACCTCCTTCCACATACTTTCCAACTGCACAGCACTTCAGAATCCTAGAGCACAGCACCTGGGAGATTACTGGATAGAAGAGGAACATTTACCCAAGTTAAAGCCTGCGGACATTCTAAAATTCCTTTGGGAAATAGGACTAAAGGAACTACTAGTTTCTGAGACTCTTCTCAGAAACTGAGTAGAAGTAAGGGGGCACAATAGATCTTTTAGGTCTCAGTGAATGTCACCCCAAAATACATACATACATACATCGATACCTACTACATAATATCTAATGAATCGATGTTTAGTAAGCATGTAGAAATGTTTAGAAAATTCATAAAATACTAGATCCAGAAGTTTGAAGATATTCTTGAATAATAGCGCAACATTTTCTAAAATAAAGTAGACATATTTAATTGTTGAAATCCGAATCATTAACAACTATTTTCATTATAAAATGATTATGTATGAAATTTGTGCTGAAGATTCACCTGTTATTAACTACTTTGTAAGACTGCAGCATTAGTGTGAGAGAAAAAGTATAGTGTGCATTTGATGTTTTTGACATTTCAAAATGTTGTTACTTTCACTGTTGTCGGGATTTTTTGAGAGGCAAGTTCTACCTAGTCATCAAACCAAAGCGTATCAGTGAAGCCCTTCTCTTTTTTTTTCATATTCAAAGAATCGAATTCGATCTTTTGTAGATGATTTCTGTGAATATCTATTTGTGTAAAAAGTTATTTCATTATTTTCAATTAATTCTTTTTATGGTAAAATACTTCTTCTCTTCCACTTAGTTTAATTATGAAAGAACAAGATGTCTACTTCCTATACCAAAGCTAGAAATTGAAGCCTAATCAGAGAAGTAAAACAAATAAAAGCTAAATTAAAAATCAAAATTAATGAGATCTATAGAAACATTTTTTTGACTAGTTTAAGTTTGAGATGGTTTCAAAAATCAGTTGATTCGATAAAATAATTTTTTTGCACGTTTTCGTTCGTTATATTTTAAATATAATTCCACAAAATACAATAAAATTGATGATTTAGATTGTCCTTTATTAAAAAAATCAAATAATGATAAATAAGTATTTATATACTTAGATAGAAGATTTCTAAGAAAATATTACAGCATTTACAAATCTTTGAAACCATCCTGTCTTTTCTTTAAAAATCTCCCTAATAATAAACAATATCTAATATTGAAACGTAACAATGATTACGCCTTATTGACGTTTTCCAACACCATCGAACATAGCTGAAGGCAAAACTTGGTCGAGAATTCTTTCAAAAAACCTGAAGAATTCGGTTTTACATCATCTTCGTCAGGATTGCAAAAATTTTTACAAAAGAGAAGAATTGACAAAGGATAAAAGTATTTGTCCATATTTTTAAGCAGGATGTTTTCTAAAACTGGCACAGGGAGACTATTGGAAAGCCAAAATTCTATGCATTTCAGCAAAATGTTCTGCATCAAGATGTGATTTTCGGAAATATAAATTTTTCTGCAAAAAAAAGACATCACACATTGAGATTAAAAGTACCCACATCCACCCTGTAGATTTATAATTGTTAAAACATGTTTTCAATTGAAATTTTGTTTAAAAGAATGATTATATAAATTATTGTTGTTAACATTATGCATATTCTTGCTATTTAATAAATATTTAAGAATTTTTTCAGATAAGTGAGAGTGACTAGTTCGTTCTATATTCTTTAATATATTTTCAAAATACCCACATTACTTTTGCCTTGGGAGCTAAAGTAGTACTTTGTCATTGAAAACATTTTCAAACCGTTTGTTAAAGATTTAACTGTGGGGGTTAGAGGTAGGGAGTACAAACTTTTGTGGGAGACTAATGTCCAACTGTATAAACTGTAGTAAATACCAAATTAAAAACCCACCCGAATGGTGCTAGCGCGGTAAATTAGTATGAAAGCAGTTTTAGAAGGAGTGAAGTGCGCAAAGTTGAAAGTTGGTGACTCGAGTAGTCAATAATAGAGGAGTTCAGTCTAAGGTCAGTGTGGCCAACAAAAACTGATTTTTTCTGACAAGAATGACAGTTAGGGTCTACCATTCAAAACATAAGATTTTTGCTTGTTTTTTATCATTGCGAAATTTTTATCATTTTGAAATTTAAAATGACTTTTTAGCTGAATACTCAACATATCGGTGGCCAATAATTCTAGGAACTCTTGGCATATCACCATTTCATTTCAGTTATCTGTCACTATTTATGTCAGATGTCAGTGGAAAAAGTAATTAGAAGAATAGAGATACAACTAACTAGCAATGCTACAAAAATCTAATCGAAAATTGACATACACAATTAAACGAATATCAACAAAAATAAATATAACTGACATTTTACATAACTAGTGACAGAATAACATAAATGAAATGGTGACTTGTCAAAATTTCCTAGAGTTATTGGCCACCGATATGTTGAGTATTCAGCTAAAAAGACATTTTAAATTTCAAGATATGCGCTACGGGGGTGTATTCATTATTTTAATAAAGCAATATAGATGTTCGCAATGATAAAAAACATGCAAAAATCTTATGTTTTGAATGGTAGGCATTAACTGTCATTCTTGTCAGGAAAAACCACTTTTGTTGGCCACACTGTCCTTAGACTGAATTCCTCTATTAGGTAGCCCAGAAGAATTTAGTTAAATATAACCTAAAAAACTGCTGTGGACCATTCCAGAATTACGTCACAGATAGGTCAGCCATGTTGTTCTGGGTCCTCATGTCATATCCTATTTAGTTTTTATTATTTACTGGTAAACAACGGATGATAGACTTTACTGTGAAATTAGTTCTAAAAATTATCTAAAATGCCATCGTATTGTGTGTGTAATGCGGATAGGAAGAGATAAGGTATCTTTTTTTCGATCTATCTGTCTGTGTACCTGAATCTGTTGCTCTTGAACCATCTGATATTTTAATCATTATTTAATTCCTTTCTGACACAATTTACTGTCTGCGAAATGTTTTATTTGTAAAGTTTTTATTATTTAAATAAAAGATATCACATTTTTAATTAACTTTTTTAATTTTTAAATTTTACTCACCTTATGTAAAATTCCACTAAATATGAAGCTGCATCGATAACTTCCTTAACGGTCTTATCTTTGATTTGTAATTCAACTTCAGGCTGTTTCATCTTAATTTGAACATTATCAATTTCCGATACCATTTTGGATACGCTGCAGATAGGTGGCGAATTATCTTTATTAGTTAATGATTGTACATAATGAGAGATATTTTGTCTAATATCTCCGACTTCAGGTACTTCGCATGGACTTTCTCTGCCACCTAAAATAAAATTTAAAAAACTATCGCTAAACCAACTGGGTACAATCAATAAGGTTGTCCTTGTATAGAATCCACAATCCTGGATAACGAAACAGTAGACAGGGAAAGGAAGCCAATCCAAGTTTATAGGCACAGAATCAAGACAGAATTGTTTTAAACCTGAACCAGATCAAATAGACCCTTGCAAAGCAAGGGGTTGCACTAGACCGTTGTCCACCCATAGGTTAATACAGGTACTACCTGTAGTTTTAAAAGAAGACTGTAACTCAATCGATACATAGATAGTTGGCAAACGTGACTTCTTCTTATGAGAAATGGAGTCTAAAACGGTCTATTCTAAGCTAGTACGAGATTGGGTGCATGATATATTTACCAAGTGCCATAAGGGCAAAAAAAGTGGTGAAATGGTCATGGTTGTAGCAGAAACCTTCTATGGAATTGTAAAAACGACAACAAAATGGTCTACAAAAAGGTGTGTAACCCACAAATCCATGGAATGAAATTCTACATTTTAGGATACATGCGTTTGAATAAATTCATCCATTTGGCAACAAAAATGAAAACAAACTAATTTGGCTTACCTTGATGTTCTAAATCATCACCCCATTGTCGAATGCTGTCCAAAGAAGAGCTAGTACTCAAAATGTGCGCTGGGGAATTATTGGAATAAACCAAATTTTTTTCGTTTAAATCATCTTGGATATTTCTT
The DNA here is from genome assembly GCA_910591685.1 of Galerucella tenella. Taxonomy (NCBI): domain Eukaryota; kingdom Metazoa; phylum Arthropoda; class Insecta; order Coleoptera; family Chrysomelidae; genus Galerucella; species Galerucella tenella. Next base: position 4,742 of record CAJUYH010001260.1, on the reverse strand, counting down.
ACTATTAATTCTATGTAATCTTTGGTATCTGAAGGATTTTTTTTGTTATAAGAAAAATTTAAATCGAGATCTATGTATTCCAAGTATCTTTTGAAAGCCAGTAATTGAAAACCAAGGCTGTCACCGAAATGACCATCTAACACTGCCAATTTGGATGCTGCCTGAAACAAGTTTTGAAATATACAGAGTGTACCAATCTTACGACAAACTTCGGTATATGGGTTATTTTAAGAGATATCAAAAAATGTTATCAACAAACATAGTAGATGTGCTGAAGGTCCATATTTTGAAATTATATCGAGCTATACAGAGTGCTGCATAACTTCGATACAAACCAAACATATGATTTTTCAAATGGGAACCCCTGTATATTATACCGAATTCGGATTGTTTATATTTTTTTGAAGCTTTTGATATGGGGTTTGGCCACGTTATACAGAGTGCTTCAGAAGATATGGACACGTTTATGTGAAAATCGTAGGTAAATCAACGCTCTGTAGCTTATTGTACGTTGAAGAAAAAAAATGTATTTTGCCAAACAGAGTTTCGTAACATGATGCAATATCTCCGTATCCTATTAAATTTCAATTATATTGTTTCTTATATACAGGGTGAAGGGAAACTCGAACCTGTGATTTTCTTTCTTCTTTCAAATGGAACACCCTGTATTTTATAACAAACATAGAATCTTCGATTATGTAACTTTAATTTTTGTCAAGCATTCCCTATACCCAAAGATTATAAAAGCAGAGTTATCTGGTAATATTTATTGTAAACTATTATTATTGACCTATTATGTGAAAGCAATAAACGTTGTACGTAACAAAAAATCCTAATTAATAATAAAGTTTGATGAATAATTCATTCTAAACAAAACTAGCTACCAAAAGTATAATCCTAACCGTAATATTAAGGTTCAAAGTGTTCACCGTTAACATTAATGCAATGCTGTAAGAGGGGGGCCCAACTGATTGTCCAGCTCGGTCACCCGATTTAACAATTTAATTTAACAATAGTATATTTATTTTTTTCGGGACTTGTGAGGAATAAGTTTATAAAATCCCCGGCTATTAGAGATGACATGAAAGAGATAATTAGTGCGGCATTTCGATCTGCTAACGTTGATATTTTGAGAAATGTTAGTCGATCATTTGAACTATTCTGCAGCATTGCATTGATGTTGACGGTGAACATTTTGATCCTTTAGTTTAATATTACAGTTGGGATTATACTTTTGGTGGCTAGTTTTGTTTAGAATAAATTGTTCATTAAAATTTATTATTAATTAGGATTTTGTTACATACAACGTTAAATGCTTTCACATAATAGGTCAGTAGTTACATTTTACAATAAACATTACAAAATAACTGTGTTTTTATAAACTTTGGGTGTAGGGAATGCTTGACAAAAATTAAAGTTACTTACACGAAGATTCTATTTTTGCTATAAAATACAGGGTGTTCCATTTGAAATAAGAAAGAAATGACAGGTTTTCCGTTCACCCTGTATATAAGAAAGAATATAATTGAAATTTAAGAGGATACGGAGATATTGCATCATATTACAAAACTCTGTTTGGCAAATTACATTTTTTTCTTTAACGTACAACAAGCTATAGAGCGTTGATTCACCTACGATTTTCACATACATGTGTCCATATCTTTTGAAGGACTTTGTATAACGTGGCAAAACCTCATATCAAAAGCTTCAAAAAAATGTAATCAATCCGAATTCGGTATAATATACAAGGGTTCCCATTTGGAAAATCATATGTTTGGTTTGTAACGTAGTTATGCAGCACTCTGTATAGTTCGATATAATTTCAAAATATGTACCTTCAACACATCTACTATTTTTGTTAATAACATTTTTTGATATCTCTTAAAATAACCCATATACCGAAGTTTGTCGTAAGGTTGGTACACCCTGTATAAATTGTTGAATGGTGTTAAGCAACATAAACCAAAATATAACAAAACACTCGACATTCAATTGAAAAATCTGTCAAAGTACTCAAGTGACGGATGATGGCGTTGGGAATTTTCTGCCCTAAACAATACTTTCTATCTTATTTTATAATGACATTGAAAACAACAATCAATTTTTTAAATTCCTAATATATTTTACATGAATCTCTAACAGCATCTCATTTTGAATGATAATGTTCTTACCTGATAATTGTGAACTTCAAGACATCTGGACAGTATATTATCAGTATCATAAAACCCATGGTAAGTTTCTAAAACATAGTGGAGTGTTTTTTGTCCTAGTTTGAATTTGGGAGCTTCGTATATGCTGTCTAGTGACGATGAACTACTTTGCAATACAGGTACTTCGTTGTTTTCAATTTTGCGTATACAATAAGGAGAGTAATTTTTCGAAAATAGAAGTTTCTGATCGCTAGGATTGAAAGTTATAGCCATAGATGGTAGACCAGGAATTTCTATTGGTAAACAGTCTGTGCTGCTTTGACCTTGGTTTGGGAATTTTATTACTCTTTTTGTATTTTTGAAAAATATAACTTTACTCTCCATTTTTCTGTTATCATCATCCATCGGCTTACCCAATATTGTCTAGAATTTAATAGCAATTGTTTAAAAATTAAGTTTATAAAGGTTCTAACAAAAAATTAATTATTAGAAATAGCAATTCGTGAGATTAATTGAAAAGTGGTACAAATGTTGAAACCCGAATAAAAAATTACTAGACTAACAAACTAACTGACTAACAAAAAAACTTCCTGAAAAAAAGTTTTGCCTTGGACCTAAAAGTTTACATATTGTCAGGAATTAGTAGCTGAGATACAAATAATACCTATTTAAATTAATAAAACTAATAATATTGACCAAAAATGAAAATTTAATACAATAATACACTGTGTTTAAGCAAACATGGTAAGATTTTCCAGACAGAAATATTTAAATTTTAAAATTTACCTGGGCCATTGAAGGACTACCCCAAGCCAAAAGCTTTCCGGTGTGATCTATGGCCATTGTATACTCCAAACCACATGATACATGTAAAAATCTCTGAGCGAAGAGACTATTCATGCCTTCTTGTTGCTTAAGTTTAGGAACGCATAGTTCTTCTTCTCTACTTTTGCTCCATAATATCTACAATTGATTATAGATTATATTACGTTATAAACATAAGGACGAAATAAAAATTGTCTGATACATATCAGTGGACAAAAGTGAGTTAAAAAAAATTATATATTGTATAGATGTGAGAAGAATAAAAGTTATAATACATCAATTTGTCACTATAATAAAATAAATATTTGTATGCTATTAGGTAAAATGACAGATGATGAAGTTTTTTGTCAATTATTTAAAAAAGAAGATAAAGGGTGAACCAATTGAAAAATTTTAAATTTGAAAAGGAGGGTTTATCTAAAAAAAAGATCAATATATGTGAATTAAAACTGTAACATTAATAAATAATATTACCTTGCCATTATGTAGAACTACAGAGTGTCTATATCCCACATCAACTTGTTCAATTGGTTTTTTGTTAAATCCCGTATATATGTGCGTGCTTGCTTTCCACGAATCCGACGGTTTTGATGAGACGCAGTTTTGTTTTTGATTATTTTTAGACTGAAATATTCGCACTTCTTGCGGACTAGCTCCCCAAGTATGAACTTCTTGATCACTAAGTACAGCAATCTGGAAACAAAGTAGACCAGTTCAAACTTTAAATCATGCTTCATAGGCCAGTCGTTATGGGTCATTTTAGACCAAAAGTACAAGTAATTAGCAATACGGCTGATTTTTTTTATAAGTACTTTGAAGTTTGTAGATTAATATAACAAAAAGTTTACCAGTCTATCGATTTCCCAAATTAGAAAAAAAAATCAAAAAACTTTTTTTTTTTCGAAATTTTCCAATATTTCACGCTGGGAGGAAGGTGGAGAAGAATAAAAAATACCACCGTGTAGGGGAAGTGTTTTGCAATAAAAAAGGTCCCATGCGTTTTTTTCGTCCGATCAATGGCTTATCCGTAAAAAATTCGGTAAACTAAGTATGAGTTCCGCATCCGTGCGACTCTGCTGCACGGCGGAAAAAATATAAATATTCAATCAGAATTTTTTTTCAATCTTTGGTGAGAGTTAAGGTTGTAAATAATAAATAAAAGGTGATAAATTAATTTTTACATATTTTTATTGGAAAAAGGTATGAAAAAAATTATATCTTAAAATTATATATTAATCATCTTTTATACATTTTCACTATATACATTTTGTTCGTTGAATATTAATCTTTATATTACATGAGTATCAAGTTATATTTTGAAGAGATAAAAAAGATTCCTACCCGAATCTATAAAAAATGCTATTTTCGCTTATATTACAAAAAATCATTGAATCCAAAAATGTATGTAAATTAATTAATGTTGTAATTATACAGGGTGTTTCAAAAAAAGGTAACACCGTCTCTAGGATAGGTAAAAAACAGAAAAATAATTGGGGTTGGCTTAGTGAAATTTTTTTCTAACGCCATCCGTTTTCAAGATAAAGGGCGTTGAAGAAAATGAAAAATTACACATTTCTTACGATTTTGCCGAAACTACTGGCACCATTGCAATGAAATTTTATACGAATATGTTTTGGAAGCGGATATATCCCATGAATTTGTTTTTATATCTAACTCTCATAGAGGGCGCTAGTTACACGATTCATACAACGTATTATTCAACATAACTTTTTTAAGGGTAGAATTATTAGTCAAAACTCCAAGTGA
>CAJUYH010001259.1:6031-50805 GCA_910591685.1 Galerucella tenella | reverse complement strand
CGTATCTCAAAAAAATTTACTGGTTCAGGAATAGTAAGGTTTAAGGAAATCGCACTCATGCGAAACTGCGCTGCAATTCCTAGTTTCTTCTTGGAAGACAGAGTTAGTTAAGAAGGGGATTATTGGTGTGGTATTTTTAGATTTTAAGAAAGCATTTGAGACTGTAAATAGAGAGCTATTACTACTTAAACTGCGTAAGTATGTTTTTGTGAGTAAAGTATTGGATTGGTTGACGTCTTATCTTGAAAATAGAAAACAGTCTGTGAAGTATAAGAGTTTATTCTCAGAAATGGTAGATATGGACCTAGGAGTTCCTCAAGGTTCCGTTTTGGGGCCATTACTTTTCCTACTGTACATTAATGACATAGTGAGGCATATTGTAAGGTGTAAAATTAAATTATTTGCAGATGACACTATGCTATATTTTGCTGGTAGTGCAGATGAAATAGAGAAATATTTAAATGAGGACCTAACTAACATATTTGAGTGGTTATGTGACAATGGTTTGAAAATTAATATTCAGAAAACCAAATTTATGATATTGGGGAAAAATAAAGCAATATCTGTAAAATTAATAAGTCATTTAACATTACAATAAGTGATGAAAGGGTTGAGAGAGTATTTAAGTTTAAATATTTGGGTGTAATGTTAGATCCAGAATACAATCTATATGAGCATTGTAATTACATAGAAAGAAAAATTGCAACTAAAATATATTTCCTAAATAGAGTGGCTAGTAAAATTTCTAAATTTGCAATTCTGACTATATACAGGTCAATCGTGTCGCCCCATTTTGACTATTGCAGTACACTGATATATTTTGCTAGTAAAAACAATCTCAACAGATTGCAAAAGCTGCAGAAAAGGGCAATGAGGGCAATACTTAAATGTAATAGGCGCACCTTCATTGAATATATGATGGATACATTATCAATTATGTCTGTTAAACAACGACTGACGTTGAATTTGTTGATATTCATTTTTAAACTCAAGAATAAGAAACTACCGAGTTATCTTTGTGACCAGATGACATATATTTCGGACATGCATGCATATAACACAAGAAATAGTGCACTTAGTATGTTGGTGCTGACTACGTGGGTATGGACTCGCTGTTTAGTTCTGGGCTAGTATTATTTAATAGCTTACCAAATACACTTAAGCAGTGTCATACATTGGGATCATTCACAAGACAAATAAAAGAATACGTACGTGCAAATGTCCCTATTAAACGATACTTTTTATATTATAATAATTATATTCGAAAATGTTTTTAGAAAAATTTGTATTTTGAGTGTTTTTTTTATTATTTCTTTTACTTACGTTTTATATTTAACTGTTTATATTATATACCATTATATACTTTTTTTGACTTATACATGTACAAGAGCAAGTTCTGCTAATAAAGAGTGTTAATAATAAAATAATAATAAGTTATTTTCTCGTTTAAAACCACCTGCCGTGACCTACAAATTGAGCCCAAAGCGAAGTCTTCAGCGACTTTTCAGGAGCTTTCGATATTTTCAGGTGTTCCAGTTACTGGACTAAAAGTCATCATTACTGGTCTAAAAATAAAACAAAACTTACCCTTGGACGTGAGATTTTTCGCCAAAATCACTTGAGTAGGCACCCCTCGATCCACGCAACATTTCTTTTTAATAGCCGAGTATCTATCGGCCGAATTGTTCGGTACGATGCACATTATCATGTCCGGATTATTTTTGCTAATCAAATTTTCAATACAGTCTAGGTAAGAATTCGCTCTGTCATCCTGAATGTCGAAGATACGAGGTTGTCCCATTTCCCATTGCATACCTCTAGCCGACTTGTGTAAACACTGAAGAAATTCTTGGCATTGACTTCTGAATTTGCCGGGGCAAACGACAGCAAATTTCGCCATTTTGCCGGCGAAGAACATCGGCAATGAACGTAATTCTCTTGTCCAGTCCGCTTGAGGACCCGCGCTATATTTGGCATTGTTGCCTAAAATACAAAACGAATGCATGAAGCTGCGAAAATGCTCACCCTATAGTAAGTAGTTTATTCATCTCTTAGAATTTTACAAACACATTTTAGAAAAGAAAACATCAAGTTATAAAATTACTTAGACTTGTCGCAATAGTCCAGACAAATAACACTTTTACAAAGAGAAAATTGTTAACAGGATGGGAACAGTTGGAAATGGTGAAGAGGAGTATAATACACGTAAAAAAAATAAATGCGTGAGCAGGGGTGTTTCCAGATATATTTGGGGGGTGAAAAGGGGTGGAATTTTGTATTATTGCGATTTCCGGCGAAAGTTGACGTCGGAGAGAAAAATGTACAACAGAAAAATGGTAGATCATAAAAAGGTCTACAACTTTTGTTTTAATGATTTTTTCATATAACCTCAAAATCTCCAAGAAAAATGCGAAAAACCGCTTTTATCGTTTTTTATTTTTCATTTATACAATAATAATTTTATTTTGACGAGTATACCTTTTCGTGTCCGAAAAGTCCACAAATTTTTTCAGATAAAAATATTGAGAAACTTCCGGCCCAAAAAAATATTTTTCAAATTAAAATTCTCCTTTGGAAAATTGTCGTAGAGACTTCATTCATGTCGCCATTTTTTCGTCTTGAGTTATACTTTCTCGTGAAATAATAAAATAATACAGTCCCTATTTAGAAACATGTTCAAAAAATGAATTCTGCAACCATCTTTTTTTTACTCAATGTTAATAATTTGTTTGAATCTCCAAATAATTCTTGAAAACTAATTGCACTATTTAATTCAAATTACCAAGTTTTTGGTTTTTCATTTTTATCTTTTTCAAAAAAAGTATTTTTCCCACGAAAATTCGTTGAAACTTACCTTATTATGTCCCAAATACACTGTAATTTATTTGATTTGAAATACTTTTTTTCATCCTATTTCGACTTAATATCAAAAAAGCACCCTAATTTTCAAAAGAAAATTCTCGCGTCAAAATATCAGCTTTTTTCGAAAAGTCGGTGGGCTTTTTGTTCGTTGAAATTTCTACTTTCTGATAGTGTGAAAAAAATATACATCTCCATAGTAAATGTTCTCAGAAAATGCAAAAAATTAAAAAAAATAAAATTCGAAGTTTTTTCTTAATCACCATGTACAATTTCATCGCAAGAAGATTTTTTATCGAACGACAAAAAAAAGGACAAAATAATGAAAACTTTAATGAAAAGATTACAGTCACAAGGATTTTCCTGTAAACAAGTGGATGAAGATGCTCATGCTGACATAATTCTGCCGTCCAAAGCTAAACCCCCGTATTTGAAAAAAAAAAAACGAAAAATGCTATATTGTGTCTGGTATAATGAAAATATTAAAAACTTGGATCTTTTCTATGCTATAACTTCGTATTTTGTTCAAAAACGCTAAAAAACGAAGCTTTTTTCACCCGTACTTGCAAAAAATATCTTAAATGCTAAGAAAAGTTCTATTTTTGTTTTACTATAGGATAAACACATACTTGCAATCAAATTTGTTTTTTTAATTTTTTGCATTTTCTAACATATACCATGGAGATGTATATTTTTTTCAGACTATCAGAAAGAGATTTCAGCGAACAGAAAGCCCACCGACTTTTTGAAAAAAGCTGATATTTTGACGCGAGAATTTTCGATTTAAAATTAGGGTGCTTTTTTGATATTAAGTAAAACTAGGATGAAAAAAAAAAGTATTTCAAATCAAATAAATTACAGTGTATTTGGGACATGATAAAGTAAGTTTTCACGAAATTTCGTGGAAAAAATACTTTTTTTGAAAAAGATGAAAATAAAAAACCAAAAACTTGGTTATCTGAATTTTTTACGTAAATTTTGAGGTTATGTGTAAAAATTGTGGATACAAAAGTTGTAGGGCTTTTTATTACTCACAACTTTGCCATTCAACTTTTTTCCGAAGGGCTTGTAGTTTTGCCGGAAATCGAGATTAACCATTTTTCACCTTTAAAAACTCACCCCCTTCCACTTCCCGAACTCGGAACGCCCGTAATTCATTTTTTTCCTAAATTATATCATATTCCCCTCCTCTTCTGATGGTTTTATCCTACTATTATTTTTTTTGTTTCAAAAATTATCGGCCCTGGTCTATTTCTAATATAATTTGTTTCATTCTTTTTTATATTCAAGGTTATGAGGTAAATATATAAACAGGGTAGAGTTTATATTGACAATTTTTTAAACAGATTTAAACCAATAATATTTATAATTACCTCCTATGATATTTTCTTGTGGCAAAACTCTTCCTTGGAATCTAATTAGTTGATCAGCCAATTGGAAGTCCCATTTTCTCAATTCAGCAACTGCTTCCGGACACCTCCTTAATCGATTGCTGAATTCATCCAATTTTTGCATTCTCTGAGTAGGACCGACACGCGTATGGTCCGACAAAGCTCTCATCAATTGGAAATTTTCACGTTGACGATCTGTCAAACCTGTTAATTGACAAAGTTCCGGTACTAACAGTATAAGTTCGGGCATACCGGCACGGATCTCTCTTGGTTTACTACGAGATACCAACATAGGTTGATTCGGTATCTGAAAAAAACAAATTAGACTACACATTTTCACCCTAAAATGGTTATCTAGTTACCTGAATTTTAATATTGTACTTTTCTTGATAGTATTGGATGAATGACATTTGAGTTCCATCTTTCTTGCTGAACGTACTTGTAGGAGTCGTGTTAAAGTCAACATCATCTATTTTGTAAGTCTTGTTATTGTAATACGTCAATACAATGCTTCCTATAATTCTAGATTGGAACTCGTTCCTGACGTTAGCACCTTTGCAATCAAGTAACATATCATATACGTTATCGGTTCTCATAACTTTGAATTTCAATTCACAATTTAATAATATATCACTTTCGTGCTGTCTCATCGATGTGAAATAACCGGGCCAAAGTTCTAATCTGAATTCTGGTATGGTAACCTAAAAAAACATAATAACATCAAAAACTATGATAATGAACAATTTAAAAAAAAAAATACCTTTGCTTGTGGATCGAAATATTCTCTTTGAATCAACTGCAACTTCATGTGTTTCAAGCAATTTCTGATGATAATGTTGAATATTTGAATATAATGAAAATCTCCCCAAGCAACATCTCCCACCAATCGAATAGAAATTCGTATATTTTCTCCGGCATCATTTTCAACAAACTTTTCCATTGGTTCGGGGTTTATTCGCTGGTTAGCATACAGTACTGTACCATCAAATAGATAACCCTGTAGAACACCTTGCAATGCTTGTCTCATTAATTTTTTCCTTAGTCCGGTATGGTCAATTTCTGGATTAAAATCAACTCTGTATTGGAACAAACACCATTTCCCAGCTTGAATTAATTTGAATGCGTTCGATGTCAATTGTATGGGAGCGCCAGTTACACCTAAATGATAAAATTGCTTAATTTAATTTGTTTTTATCTTCAATCTTTAGTATTTTACCTTGCTTGGATTGTAGACCTTGGGGCCTGGTATGAATGATCTCACTACGGAGGTTTCTTCCACGAACTCCTCCATTTCCTCCTCCTCTAGCTTGTGATCCAACATCTCCACTGCTTTGATCTCCTTGAACATCTACAAAAAGTTCGATACAGAAAATAAAATAGATCAGATACTTTGTTTTTATGTTTACTTACTTCCTGCATGCTCTCCAGCTGAAGAAAATTCTGGTGCATCTCCACCTCCTAATCTTGATCCTCTTCCAACAGACTAAAAAAACAAATATTACATGTAGTACTCAAATTCTCATATGTTACTATAAAATAACTTACTGAAGCTTGTGCTGGCATCTGCGGTCTAACCCATTGTGTTGGAGCTTGTTGTTGTACAGGAGCCGGTGCTTGTTGGGGTCCTGTTGGTCTGTTCCAAGGATTGCCCCCTGGTTGTTGCTGTGGAGGTCCTTGACCACCTGGTCTTTGCCCTTGAGGAGCTCCTGGGCCCTGTTGTGGAGCACCGCGAGCACGCCCACGAGCTCGTCCTCTACCTCTGTTTTCCATAATTTAAACTAAATACTCTAAACTGAACATGTAAGTACCATATCGTAACAGCTGCAGTTCAAGTAATAAGAAATACGAGAGTTGGATGAAAATAAAGTATACGTAAAGTATAATTGTTTAAGAAAATATATCCTTAGTAAAAATAAAAGATAGGTCCCACACATACAGGAAACAATAAAAATGGTTATCTAATCTAATATTACAAATTGTTTATAGTGGTTAACCTCAATTTTGTTTTTTTGTTTTTGTACTGAAAACTTATTTGAATTTACTGTTTCGACCCCTTACTTTGGGGAATCTGTTCTCATATTTCTAATTTAAATTCCAACTAATTCCACTTTCAAAAATATATGAGAACTCTAAATTGATAACTACTTTGATATGTAAAATATCATCAGTCTACAGTTGATGTGATATTTGAATATATCACACATCAGATCATTGTGCACAGACATTAGCAATTAAAAGAATAGTACTAGAACAAGTTGATCATGTTTATAAAAAATTTTTTAGTAATGAAAATATCAATAATTTCATCCATCAACTTTCAAAGCTTGTAAAGTGGATGACCATGTTCATCAATTTTTTCAGCACTTCGTTCAATGAACGTTTTCCCCTGAAACCTGTTGATTTATAAAAAAAAAAACAGTATATCAAGAGTAATGAAAGTCTGAGATACTAACAAATAAAGTGTGAATTCCACATGGAAGCATTGCTGGGTCATTGCTATTTATTATATATAATATGAATGTGTATGCAGACAACACTTGCCTTATGCCTTATTGTAGGTGGAGAAACATATCCAAAAGCAGTAAGGAATTTTAATACAAAAAAGGAATGGTTTGCAAAAAACAGATTAAGTGTTAAATGAAACTAAAACCAATGTCATACTTTTCAATAATACGAAATTGAATAAAAAACCAAATTTAGTTGTGTTAAATACCAATGTGTCTTTTCAATTGAAGGTTGATACAAAATTCTTAGGGGTATTATAAATGAAGTTTTAAAATGGTGACAGCACGGCAAAATGACTTCAAAGAAACTGAACTATCACCGAACATCTACATGAGGAAGTTTCCAATACTCTCTATTTTCCAATATATAAATCACCTCTAGTTTATAAGATAAATAATTACTTAAACCACCATTTATTCTAAAATGAGTAACATCATTTTCTTATGTGTGGTTAATTATATTGTATATAAACGTATTTCGAAAAAGATTATTATTATATATTAAGTGGAATTAATTAGAAACAGTTAGATTCGAAAAGTAATGAGTGAAATTCACAAAAAAATGTCAAAGCAGTAAAGTTTAACTGAAATAATTTATTAAATACTAGAACAAATTCATATATTCTAAGTTATGAAATCAAACAATTTTATTTTGTAAAATCTACATTGTAATTAAACATAAAGTGACGCGTTTCGCTAACACAGTAGCTTTTTCAAACGTTGGAGGTATAATGAATGAAAAAGCTACTGTGTTAGCGAAACGCGACACTTTATGTTTAATTACAATGTAGATTTTACAAAATAAAATTGTTTGATTTCATAACTTACTATAGATCTACATCAAGTAAAAGCCTCATCTATTCAATTCATATATTCTACTAAAAAAAAGGGAGAATCTAAACATAATTCATATCTAGTGAGACATTGCTTAAATATTAAATTGAAGAGATTTATACTTATAATTACAATTAAGTATCCTCAATCCTATTACAAGCAAATATGTTTAATACTCATATATGGTGAAAGAAAAACGATTGGAACAGCAATTTTGATAATTACAAATATGTAGATTTCAATGTATGAAAGCAATTCGCGACTAAGACAATTACAAAATTGAAGTAATTACCACCAAATTACATCATAACCTTATTGTCTTCACCAATTCATGGCGCCTTTATAACATCAAACAGGTTAGTCGCTATTTCTATGCAAAAACAAGTGTCTGTTATTGACAACAAATTTAGGTTTTTTTTAACAATATTAACAAAACTGTCCTGGGATCCGACTTATAAATTGAGGTGATGAGGTGTAATAATAATTCAAACAAATAAAAGGGTTCAATTAATCAAGGTATTTTTTGTCCAGTAACCTTGCTTTAGTTACAAATATTAAAAAAGTAGGTAATAAAACATATGTTATGAAATTGTCTCCAAATAAAAAGTTCAACAAGCCAATCAACGAATTAAATAATTGTAAAATGTATGCATACCTAATACAGGAACAATTACGTTGACTACGTTCAATCCTCCATAAGTGCTTTGCCCAAAATGATGGTTGACCTAATATGGCGTACAAGTATCATAGCATAGCAGGGCGGGCGGAAACTGTCCCTGTTCCTGTCACTTTTATTTTTGATTGCATTCACTTATACGTTCTTTTGACGTGCCATCTCGTAAAATATCATGCGTTTCATTTTAACTCGTACAAATTGTATATTACTATCTCACTTCTTAAAGGTGGTTTAAAATTATATTTTTAACAATTATTTCCGGAACACCACTTCAAAATAAACTAATCAAGTGAATAAATTATCGGATGTAAACAAAATAAAGAAATTAACAATCTATATTCACGATTTCACGAACGAAAATTAAACATAGTTTTAGTTTAATAAACGTAATAGGTAAATTGATTTTTTGAAATGTAACTATACCTACCAAATACCTACCATCAAAACCGGAAAAAGAAAGTTGAAGAGCATAAGCGCTGACGAGTTTCTCGGAACTCAGACTGTGCAAGTTTTTTCATTTGATACGGCCTTGATGAGACAGTTGCTATACCTACTTAATTAAAAAATATGCGTTATAGGAAAATAAATAATACAAATACCTATAATGTAATTTTTTTTAAATATTTGTCTTTAAGTGACTGGTTTCATGTAATTCTTTATTTAGAAGATAGAATAGGTATTCAAACCCTCCAACGGAATTGAATTATTTAAAAATTGAATTAGAAAAATTCCGTTATGCACTATCCTTTTCTTTCTGACACTTTTTATAATTCAAATTTCATACTCTAATTTTACACTTAGCATAGGCAACCAAACATACACTTAAATTTATATTTAGCATTTTTGCTAAATGTTTTTGACAAATATTCTTCCATTGTACGATTTATATGCATTAGATCATTAAAAAAGTGGAACAGCTTATCTACAACTTTACGGAAACCAAGAGAAGAGAGTAAACTTCTATGCAATCTCATTGTTGCACGCAAACACCTTCCGACGACTACGTCAGAGCTACCTGATGCGCATTGTGATTACTAATGGTACCTACTACCTGTCGGTGGTACCTGTTGAATAATATAATGAAAATTTAAACCATTAGTACGACTGTAAAATAAAAAATACCAACTGCGCTAGACCTTGGACTAGTCATCACTGGTCATTCATTAGTAAACCTCCAAAAACTAGTTTAGTTCTGATGAAAACATTTGGGAAAATGTTGTCGAAGTAACAGAATACAATTTAACGTTAATTATATGTACTTACCAAAAAGATAAGATAACAATGTACGATAGTATGCCAAGTTTCAACTAAAAGTGATTCACTTTTATTAACAAGTTTATCTTTAGCTCCAAAAATAGAGGTTTTATTAACATTAAAAAGTGATATAATGTGAAAACGTGTCAAAATTAAAGTGAATCGTCCTAAAAATCTATCAAATATGCCCTCCGATCGCACAAGAAGACCAAACCTGGAGCATCAACTTGTGATAGACAGTGTTGTAAGTACACAACCAGAACTTGGACCTAGCATACCAGACGGAGGATATGGATGGCTCGTATTTTTGGCTACATTGTTTTTTCAGGTAATTCTTTTAGTAACATAAAGTTTTATGCAAATGTCATATTCTTAATCTTACAAGGGCGGTTCGAAATCTTTTAAACAAAAAATTATTTTCTGTGACGAATCCAAAATAACGAATTCACTTATTACTACTTTGTCCTTCTCGATATTGTTTTTTTTTGTGCATTATTTAAGTTCGCAACGTTCCGGTTGAACGAATATTTTCATTGTTTTAATAAAGTAAACAAACTATTTATCGTATTAATATCAATAATTTTGTGTCACTGAGAATTCTCTCTGTTTATTTTAGTTGATAAACGATATAAATATTTTTTTAAGTAAATATAAGATCGAATAGAGATTATATCAAGTTCAAAGCAATGTGTGCTTTTTACCTTGTACTCTCCTATTATATTTCAGTTTTTATAATAATAAGAAATAATATTACAACTATTAGGTAGGTAATTATAATTTCAACAAAGCGATTTTGTTTTTTAATTTCATTATTAGGTACCTACTGCAGTTCCATTCTTCCATTGGCATAAAATATATTTCATTAATCATTACACGTATGAAACGTGTTTTGAATGTATAATTATAAATATTTAAAAAACTCATTAATTGTATCTCTTAATGTTTAATTTTAAATTCACACTCAAGTTATATAAAATAAAGTTCATCACAATACATACTGTTTATTAATTAAATTATATTGAAACGTTACAAGACTGCATACTAAATCTTGTGTTACCATTTTTATTACTAAATACTTTTCCTGCCCCAATTCAAACCTATTATTTACAACTTTAATACTTTTTTTTAGGCATTAATACCAAGTCTCACAGTCAGTCTTGGAATATTTCTGGCTATGTCAAGGCTTCCTAATTTGACAAAAAACGACGTAAATCCAAAATTATGGGACGATAACTTTATGTATACTCCATTATTATTTATAGCTAGTTGGACCATATTTGGTAAGTAGACACATATGTTTTAAGGTAGGCAACCAAACATACATTTTCGTTAAAATATTTCGATTGTTGATACAAGCTGTTGGATACAATTATACAAAACGACTTTATTTACAGATCCAACATCCAGATTCCTGATCTCAAATAGTACATGGCCAAGGTTGGTGGCAACAGCAGGTACTTGTTTGACATGTGCAGGTCTTCTCTTTTTGTGGATGGGTCTAGCAGAATCATCTGCGATTATTTTGTTTCCACTAGCAGGAATTGTTTGTGGTAAAAACTTATTATTCATTACAATTTCAAGCTACTCATTTAATTGCTCGTATTTTAGGTATTGGGGCTTCCATACAAACAGCTCAATGCGAAATTCTTCTAGCTCAATACTTCAGAATAAAACATGCGATTTTGGCTAATGTATGCCAAGCAATCGCAGCTCTGGGATTCGTTGTTACGCCTATCGTAATCGGACATAGCATTTTAAACACCAATTTGCTTCATGTGATAATGTGGTATCAAGCAGTGATTTTGCAAGGCTTGATATTTAATTTGGTGTTCAAGAAACCTGCTTATTTGAAATCAAAACAAAGGGAAACCTACAAATACATAGCGGTACGTTGAACCCTTTTTAAAAATCTTATCGTACGCCTATGGTAGATGTGAATACCTAACCCTAACCTCAAATAAATGAAGTAGTTTGGTTTATATAGTTTGTATTTTTGTTATTTACCTTCATTTATGTTTTTAGTCGAATGCAGAAGATGAAGAAGATATATTTTCCAAAAACTCCAAAGAACTTCAAATCAAAAGACAAAACAGCACAGGGAGTCGAATAACAATAGAAAAACATCAATTACCAAGCCCTGAAGAAAACACAGCAGAACCAAGTGGTAGCGGCTCGAATAATTTACAAAAAAACTGGGAAACTTTTGAGGATAAAGAAGAAGAAGATCCAGAACCTAGCAAGTATGAAATACTAAATCAAGACTGGGAAACATTTGACGACGAAGATGAAATTGAACAAAAACCAAAGAAAAACTGGGTTGATTTCAAAGATGAACCAAATAATAGTAAAAATCTTCAACTGGAATTGTCATTTGCTGAAGAGAACAAAAAGGTAGCAGTACCCACTACTAGTATATCTGGAATGCCAATGCCCTTGTTTTCCGACCTACCGGTTAATAATAACAATACTTATTCGTATGATATTATAGAACAAGATTCACAACCAGTTGCGCCAGCAGTATTTATGCCAACAACCATTCAGAGACCTAGAATGCTATCAGATCGACTAGAAATATTAAAACAACCAACTTTTTATAAATCCCTTTTGACTGTTTTAACAACGAAATTTTCTATATTTGTTTATTATAGTCTGTTTCCTTTATATATATACCAAGAGTTATCGAATACTCCCATGAGGGAGCTTGCTACAATGATCGGGTTGTTATCATTAACCAGTTTGTTTTTTACATTAATATCACATTGGATTAACATTGATAAGAAGAGACGACCAATATGTTTCTGGACCTTATGTTGGGTCGGAGCCTCTGGATATTTTAGTAAGTATCTAGAGATAAGTAGAAGAAGGGAGTCAAAGTGAGTATGTTTTATATATTTTTCAAATTTATTTACAGTGCTAGCAGACTCCAAATCAAAAACAGTATTAATTTTCGGTGCGATTCAAGTACTACTCAGTATATCTACGTTACAGTATGTAGGAATGCCTATCCTGGGACTAACAAAAAGAGGGGAAACCAATAAAGAATTTTCTTTGATAAGTGTGATGACTGGAGCTGCTTTTATATTCTTTTTTGTAGTTGGTGAGTTTTAAAACTACTAGGACTAGAAAAACGGTAAATATATTTTTTTTGTTTCAGATGCTTATTTTAAAACTTGTTTCAAATTAATGGCATTATTGCATTTTTTCACCGGAGCTGTTTGGTTTTCAAATTATATTTATAAAAAATTTAAAGTATAACAAGAATTTTACCTGAAATTTGTATTGTAAATATAATTTTTAATATAATATAATAATAATTTTTAGTCTATTATTCAATAAAGTGCATAAATCACTTTCATGCAAGCATTTTCTCTGCGACTATCAACATATAAAACGATACCATGAGCAAATAATACACACAACCACAAGAAGTGAAGATCGGCGAAAAACTTTTTATGTTGAATAGACAAAAATAAATAACCTGAAGGTGACAGCTAACCCTGACAATCATAATAAATACCTATAGCTTTGCTCGGATCACCATAACTATAGTTTTCTTCACAACACTTGGTTATTATTGCAAATCTTACATCTATCCAAATAATTGTTTATCATCAGGGCGACTGTCATTAGTGTCAACTTGTCAGTTGGTGGACATGCCCTATATACCACTGACAGTGACATGTGATTGGTTTCCAATACATAGGTTGGGTAATAAAAGAAAACATGAATGTAATTTTAAAATTTATGTCACATATTTAATATCTGGCAAGAAGTAGAGACAAGATTATCGAAAATAATAAACCCAAATTAATGAAAAATTAGTTACAATACGTTAGTTTTCAGAGATACAAAAAATATAAACATATTCCATTATTTACTGAAAAAAAAAAGATAATTTTAGAATTAAAATATAATTATATATTACCTAGCCGGCTTAAGTAATGAAATATTTTGTAATGTGGTAAAACTAACCTCAAAAAATTTTAAACGGATCCGGCTTCTTTTTGGGACCAAATGGATTCAAGTCCAGCCCTGAAAAATAATAATTAAATATAATAAAATCTAGTTTGCGATATGCTGCAACTTCAATCTCTAATAAAAAAGGGATTGCTCGAATGTCCTTTCATCACTATAAAGGAATTCGAATAATATTTGTAATGCTCTCTACAAATGAAACCATTAACCTACTAACGAACAAAACAGTTATCAAATTCGTACTTTATTTGTTCAATTTTGTGTCAGTGACAAGTTTAAAACTGTGTTTTTCTATTTAACTCTACTGTCATCATTTCTGAGGTAATATACTTATATAATCAGAGATATTATGGAAGAGGTTATGTTATTCTATTTTTTGTTTTCATTGCAGATCAAAGAGAAAATAAGTCGGTATTAAAAATTTAAAATATTACTCAATACAAACCCACCTTCCCTGAAACTTTTGTAGATATGACTATATCAAAAATGAAATAAAAACACATAAAAATATTAGAAGTCAAAATTTTGTTCAACAACACAAAATACTAAAGCACAATCACAGAAAAACCAAAAGTTCTACAAAACACACACTGAAAATTACTAAAACAGCAAAATAAAACCACTTAAATATCAAAGGGCTTATACGGCAGTTGATTTGTTTTATTCGTTGCTAAGATGACATTGACATTTCAGAGCGCCATCTATCGAATTCTACTTTTCCCAATACAAAAGTAAAGTACAACCTCCTGGACGACTTCTCCAACTAAGGTCTAGTGAAAGGACTGTTAAGAACGTAAACGGTAAAAGCGAGAGCCTAAAGGCTGAGGTGCCGAAGACTCGAAACTTTAACCGGATGTACATGAGAAATCTACTAGATTTTTGTGACCAAACAATAGATTTGTTCATAGAACAGTCAGAAACGGCCCTAAGCATGCGCATTAAAGAAGTGTTTATCAAAACCATCTGGCATCGGGGGATTTGAAAATACTTTGTTCTAAGAAAGAAATTTGCAGTTTCGAATCAGTTGCCAACGATCAGAATAACTCGCAGAGCGGGAGAAAATGTTTAGCCAGGAGCATAAGCATTATGATGTTGAAAAAGTGAGATTTGTGGTTATGTATTTAGATTTTAAACGATTCGGTTTCCCTCCTGTACAATATGGCCGACCTGTCAAAGTCTAGTCACAGAGTGCACTATCTAACAAAAGACGAAAGCTTTGTCGGTTCCTTTGAAGTCGAACTTACACGATATTGAGCGGAAATACGTCGAGGCATTGACACATAAACTACTTGATACACTGAGAAAAGTAACACTGTTCACCATGGTGTAATAGAGAAGAAGTAGTGCTCTCACGGAAGACGAATTTTCGTCATGATCTGCGCACCTTCCAAAACGCCGCCATATTTCCAATCATATGTTTAATGCTTTGAATGACTGTCATAACCATTACATTGGAACATTAAGTGAGTATCTTTATTGTTAAATAAAGATTTTGTCTCTTGTTTTCGTTCAAATTCAGCTATTTGTCATGTTATTTTCTGATTGGCTGATTTTTCAATATGGCTGCGTTTTGGAAGTTTTTTTTGATTGGTCGTGCGCGGTAAGCAACCTTCTCTATGACACCATGACTGTTCACTATAAAACACGGTGAACTGAGGGGAATGAACGGAAGTGGTTACTTCACATTGACAGATAAACTAATTAATCCACGCATGTGCACACAAATTTTCGATCACGAAAACTACTTTCTTTCGCCTCTTGTTAGATGGTGTACTCTACGGCAATGGTCTATACTTTTTTTTGGGAATCGGATTTTTATGACTGTCAATGTATTCACTTTAATTTTAATGATTACTAACCTGTAGGTTTGTTTTCAGTAGCTTTGTTATTTTTGTTAAATCCTCCAAATAGACTGGGTATAGCCTTAGGTGGTTCTATATTCGGCAAACCGGCTCCATTCTTTTGTTGATTGTTCCCGAAGCCGAACACATTCAAACCACCATTTTGATTAGGTTGCGGAATAATTTTACCGATCCCTTTGAATTTTTCACTAATTTCCTTAAAAACTTTATCCGGCGCCAAATTAGCCAGCGCCGATTGATCGAAAATGTTGATTCCTTGACCGCTCACATTTTTCAATATGTTCAAGTTATCGAATATCTTTTCGGGATTTAAATTCGCTTGACTTTTCAAGCCGTTAACGAAATTTTGCATATTTTTAAAGGAATTATTGATGGCGTTTAAAAATTCACAAGTAGAACTCTTTAATCTATCTGCCATATTACACCACAAACCGATTTCGCAAAATTTGAAATTATTGGATAAGGTTACTTTCGGTTTGATTTGAATGAAATTGTTCTTTTTCGGATTGAATGGTTCTACTGGCTTATCGTTGTGTTTAGGAGCGCCGTATCTCGCGAAATCCGCTATCATTTGCGTGAACACTTCTCGTACTTGTTTATCATCATCGGTTAGTTCGTGTTCTTGTTCCAAAGGATTGCCTTCTATGTCATAGGCGTCGAAAAGGTAAGCTAAATCATCACCGTGAGACACTGTGTCATTTAATTCTAAAAAAAAATCATATATTAAGAAACAATAAGGATGGTATTTTGATAATTTATGAAGAAAAGCTTCTTATACCTTCAAAATGAGTTATGTTTCCAATTAAAGGAGACCCTTTAAGAAAAACGTTTCCTTTTCTATTCTTCCCTGAATGTTCAAAGCTGTATAAGAACGTGGGTGCGCCACTGCTGGACCATTTATCGACTGTCATAAAAGCTGGTGCATTGAACAAAGCATCATCTGAAAAGTAAATCAATTTAGTTTACGAGTTGCTGTAAAACCAAATACTTACTTGTTGCGTCTGCTACTTTTTCTAGCGCTTCGAAAATACTTCCTGTTTTTAGCTTCATATAATTAGTGAAATTCGGCGGTACTAATTTACTGACTAAATTTTCCAAATTTTCAATTCCTTTTTTGAAATCCTCCTCCATCTTTTTCTTTACTGCTTTTAATTCGAGTTGCCAACTACTAGGAATCGCACTCTTCAAATTTTGTACCAAATTTGTTTCCAAGAAATTAGGCACTGCCTGTATTTGTTTCACCACATCTTGTTTTAACGGACCTGTATTGAAATATATTACTACAAACTGTTACAGAAATAGCTTTACGAAATACCTTTAACAGCCCTTTTAGTTTCGTCCTTGACCATTCCAGTTAATAAAGGTATTTTCGATTGTTTTCCTTCATCCATTTCATTTAACGCATCGTTTTGAACAAGTCCTGGTAACGCCCTACCATCGTTAGACCCTTCAGTTACCGGTGCACTGTTTAACCCTCCTGACAACCCACCCATGAAACCTTTATCTTGCAGTTTTGAAAATTCTACACTGGAATCACCCTGTAAATAAACATGTACAATTATTATTTATCTCACTCAGCTTTTATAATACTTACTCTAACGACATGTTCTGCTGGAAGCGACTGCAAACATTTCACCATTGTTAGTGCATCGCCTGTAGGACAACCATTTTGTACAGCTATGTCCTGTGCAGTATGTTCGGGAGTGTCATCTTTAGCCCAACGTGACACAGCCGTTCCTGACATGGCAATAACTCCTGAAGCTATACCTACAATCGTCAAATAATATAATAAGTAAAAAAGAAAATATGTGTAGGTAGGCAACACTATTATGTTTTAAGTATTATGGGTTGCCTATAGGTACGCTCGGTATGACACTAATATCTATTGTTCTACTCTCGCGCTAAGACAATAGTGCGGAAGCGGAAGGGTGAGCAGTGAGAATCATTATGTATTATGACCTTAGGAAAGGTGCTTGTCTGTGCGGTGCATCCACCAATTTTAAGTTCTTTATGTTATATGAATTAAGTTGTGTAATAAATATATAAAACCAAAAAATATCAACATCGTCATTCTGCGCTTAATCCAGAAAAGCCCTATTTACCTTTAGCAATATTTGATAGAGCAAACATTAGAGCACTGCTGGCACCTGTACCATGTCCCATCACGTTAATTTTATACGGGTTGCCACCGAAGAATCCTATGTAGTTTCTAACCCATTGTACAGCTAATACCATATCCCATAAAGCTACATTTCCAGGAAGATGTTTAGTACCGGAACTTAAAAAGCCCAAAGAACCCAGACGGTATTGAATGGTAACAACTACCAGTCGTTTTCCAACGAGATGTCTTACCTGAAAGTAAATTGTGAGGTTATGTAAGAATAAAATAAATTATCATAAACCGTGTTTTCAAATCTCTACACTCCATAAAATGACAACTCAGGAAAGTAGATCAGAAAATTAACGATTCTTTCTGACTTACCCCATACTGAGAAGCTGATCCATATCTAAAGCCTCCACCATGTATCCACACGACAACAGGAAGACCTTAAGTTAAAATAATATCATATGTTAGTAAAGGAGACTAAATAAATAAATCAAAAGACATTAAAAAATGTCGTTACCTTCAGTTCCTGTGGGTAGTTCTGGAGTAAATATGTTAAGAGCAAGACAATCTTCACTTCCAACAATTTGATTTGATCCAGGGAGTGGTTGTATACAAGGCGGTGCAAAAGCTGTAGCATTTACTAATCCATTCATTAATTTTTCACGAGGTCTCTACAAGAGAATAGGAAAATCATGTCAGTGTCCACTTGCTTTTATAGATCCTCTTTAACTTACCAAGAACCGATACTTTCCAACAGGAGAATAAGCATACTTGATACCTTTAAAGATATAATGAGGGAAGTCTATTGTTCCTTGTACTCTAGCCGATCTACCAGCAAAATTTACAAAAATTGTAGGATCATCGGCTGGGGGTTCAGGTGCAGGCTCACCACCAACGATTCTTCTTACTCTTGGGCCTCGGTCATCACATAAGGATAAATTGGATAAATAGAGCAAAGGTAGAAACACAGTAAAAATCATTGCTGAAAAGAAATAAAACAGTAATTACAGTTTTCTGTAAAAAAGAGCTGTTTACGCCTCATCAGTACAAGATAGATATCCGTCCACCCATTCTAAAATAACCAATTTATGATTGAAATTGTTATGAATAGAATTTTTACTAATTTGATCTTTACCTATTTAATTGAATTCAAAAGCCGTCTAATTATTATTAATTATTTGTTAAATATTTTGTTATAAAAATCATGTGATGAATGTAAAAAAAATAATTCAACTTTTATATCCATATAAATTAATTAATATAGCGAAATAATTGAAGTTGAAAAAATTCTTTCCATAATAAATAAAATAAAAACAAGAAAATTATATAGTTCAATAAAATCAAATGTACTCCAAGTATTTTAAATGAAAAAATTAACTCTAACGGCTAAATAAATTAAATATTGTACTTACCGTCTCCACAGTAAACCAAAAAATGAATTATACGAACAAAAAAACTATTGATAAAAAATACACAGGAAGGACGATTTTATAATTATTATCTACTTGCGACCCACACTCTTTCCATAATAAATGAGATAAATAAAAATCCTCTTCAATACATGACTCCCATATCTAATAGGTATCTATTTAAAATTAAATTTATGTAAGAGGTTTCAAATTATTTAAAAAATAATAATATTTGATCTATTTTTCAACAGATTTTACAGGAATATTATTTGATAAATATGAAGACTATTGAAAATTAGTTCCAAAATTAAAATCCTTCTCAAGTAAAACTTTTGAACTGCAATTTATTATTGAAATTATATTATTATTGCAAAAATACTATTAAATACACTGGTAAATTAACATTTTAAATATGAAAACTGCCATAAAAATCTGCAAATAATCAAGTATAAAATACTCATAATATAAATCTAGTTACTTTCTATAAAAGTAACACATCTGCACGGCAATGGTTTGGCATTGAAAAAAAAATTAATCACAGCCTAGCAACTTTTATTTAAAATATTTTTTGACCGATGATAACGATTGATACGAATTTAAAATGGATATGCAGAGCTGGATAAGTGATAATGACTATAAGGAAATATAATTGAGTTAACTTTATCACATTTGCGCTTCCCTTCGTTAAATAAGAACAGAATATAGCCGAATTTATAAACTCAGTTGTTTGCTGCTCGCCAGCTTTATGGTTAACAATTAACGTAATCATTTTAAAAAGTAATCTAATTAATTTCCAATATAAAAGTTTTTTCTACAAATTACTCCTAGAAATAAAGGGATGTTGTACCTAGCAACTTTATAAATGTTTGTTTTGTTGTTATCTGACCTAAAAAAAAGGCTCGTATTTTAAACTAAACAGTATTTTTTTGAGTCAATGTATCATTTTCATATGTTTCTAAGACATCAGCTAAATGTTCATTATCGCGTGGTTTCTTAAATACTTTTTTCTTTGAGCCGGGTTTCTTCCTTTTTGGTGCTACTGGTTTTTTTGGTCCATGATCTTGCATTGAGCGAATACCTTGAAAACAAAACGGAATAAGATATTTATTATTTTGTAGTTTTTAAAATAATACCTTGCTTATCTAAATACTCCTCAATTTTGGCATCATCCATAGCATCCACAGCAACAGATCTCCATAACTTTTGAAATTCTTCATCAATAGGGAGTGAAGCAGTTCTGTCATTATAAAACAATACTTTTTTCTTGTCCATTGGTCTGGTAATAAAAATGATCTCATTTTGGTTTTGTAATGTCTATAAAAAAATTTAAATCAAAAAGTGAATTTATACAAAACTAATATATTTTACCTTTAAAGCTTTTTCACTATGTGGTAATGATTCTTGAACATCATCTTGTAATATACCTCCTAGACCTTTGAGATCCTGTTGTTTTAATAATTTCAGTAAGCTTTTTCTATCTTTCAACTTATATAATGATTTGAATGAAAATTTGCCTTCAGGTGTTGCATCTATTTTAACATTGTCTACAAGGGCTTCAGTTTGCAACCACTAGAACAGAAAAAGTTATAAAACATCTATATGAAAACAATGTCTCATTATAGATTGTTTCTGATTAATTGAAAATTAATATTACCTGTTTAACTTTATTTCCAACATCGAGTTGATTAGTTTCATCTAAAATTTCTTCTAGAGTTAAAGGATAAGTTTCCCCGTCCTGATGCCTTGTTTTCATATGTTTAACAATTTTTGCTAAGACTCCAAAACGATATTGTGAACTCCCCGTGGAGGTTTTATACCTACAAGATGGTCAGATAAATTCTTAAAACTTGTGTTTGCAAGTGAAGATGAGCTACTTACGTATTAATATCAAGTTTAGGGGCATTGCTGGTGCTATTTGTTGGTTTCGATTTCTTCTTTTCATCTTTGGAGGGCTCAGGTTTTGAATCTGTTTTTTTCTTTTCCACACTAAAATTACATTATAGAAACATATTGTCGATTGCTTATACAAAATATTACTTACGCGGGAGTTGTTAATGCTTTTTTCTTGAATAATTCTCGCTCTTTTAATAATGCTGGATCCATTTTAATTTTAAGTTTTTATATTTATTAAAATTAACATAAATTACAGCACAGTTTAATCCTGAAATAACATGTTTAAACTAAAACATAATATTATTTAACAGTTTGACAGTAGTTATTTATTGGTGATTATCTTCTACTTTTACTCTAATATTTTTATTAAAATGGTGAAATGTATACAGCCACTTTTATTTAAATCTTATTGCTGTTGAGTATTCTGCTTATTTACATTCAACCAGTTAATACTTCAAAAGGGAAAAAGGAGTGACAATAATTATTGTGCGCAACCATTACTACTTCTAGCAAGTGTGGCTGGTTACCACTTCCATCGAACTTTATTGACATTTCCTGCTCTACCTACTCACATGCAACTTCACTATTGTTTTTTGTTTGTAATTGAAAGTTGAAATTAATTTATATAATTATAAAAAAATAACATGGCATCAGCAAGTAGTACTAGTGCAAGATCATTATTTGCCGATTCCAAAATGCGTCTTGCTGATCGGGTTCAAGTAAATGTGAACAATATATCTTCTCTAGCCAGGCAGATTACTAGAGGATCTAAAAGTACAGAGGTACTGGTGGAGATTTCAATTTCTAATACCTATTTTCTTGTAACTTGTGCAATGGTATATATTATATATATTTTATTTATAGATTCTCATGCATGCTTCCCGCAACTTTGCCGTACAAGAACAAGCTATGGAAAATAGTGAAAATAATCTTAAAAAGCTTCAACAAATTAGTATTCATTTGAATTATCAACATGATTCTATAAAAAAATCTACTAGACAACTTGAAGAAGTGAAGGAGCAAGTATGTGCTATGCAGAGATAATTTTATAATCTTTCGTAAAAGGTTTATTTAACAAACCATTGTTGTTATTGATTTTCCATTGTTCATATTTATTGAAGAATCTTGATGATGATGTTCAAAGGTTCCTTGTGAAATGCTTTTGATGTTTATGCAAATAGTATTAACTCCAAAGTTAAACTGTTTTATGTACATTGTAACTTTATTTTTATACTACTATTATTGAATATGTATAATTTATCAATGTTGATGATGATTTCTGTGGAAAAACAAAATGTGTTTGAATAAAGGATGTTTTATTATAGATTGCTTATCGTTTTTGTCGAAGTTTTAATGTTAAATATGATTATAAATGTGATAACATTTGGGCTCTTAGCCAGAATCTCGAAATTATTCTTAGACGCTTTCAGTTTTTAGGTTGGCAAAACTGAGTATTTTATACTGCGATTTTATATAACCTTATATTTTATTTTGTTTCGGCGACATTTGTGGGAGTTGAATTAAGTTGTGATAAAAGTTTCAATACAAAAAGAAATTCATAGTTCGAATAATTGATAAAGTTCAGATCGTGTAATGAATGTTTTATTACAATTATTAATAGTGAATGTTTAATCTATGACATTTACCAGTATTCATTAATTGGATTTGATTAAATACTTCAACTAGATATTTTTAGTTTTAAATAAAAATAAAATGTCTCTATTAAAGAGTCATGTGAGAAATTCAGTTTTAAGAGTTTCAAGAAGATTTCAACAAGTTCAAGCAAATGTGAATGTCACTTCTACTCTACCCAATGGACCAATATTTAGAAATTCTACACATTTTCCTGATAGAATAGCCGTAAGAGATAGAATTGCAAGTTATACCTACGCTAATATATTCGTAAGTGCTAATGAGCTTTCAAAAGAAATCACAAAACTTTGCAATGGTCGCACTGGCGAAAGAGTTATGTTTATGTGCTCTAATGATGTAAACTATGTTATAACTCTTTATGCCATTTGGATGTCGGGACAAATTGGTAAGTGACTGACAAATTTGATATGAATTACTATATAATTACAATATTGTTTCCAAAAAGTATTTAATGCTGCTTTATCATATCAGTAAATACTAATTTATCAATGTTTGGTGCATATATCATCAAGAACAGCTTGATAATTTATTGATTTCAATAAGCAGAGCTTGCTTATAGTACCAAATGCACCATTCTACTTAGTATAAAATAACCATCTGTATTATCCAGTTTTCTTTGAATACTGTGACAGGATCTGTGAATTTTTTGGTTGTTGTTTTAATATTATTAGTATTCAAAGGCTATTAAAAAAACTACTTCTATAAATTTCTTTATCGATTTCTCTACACCCTAAAGTGTTATTACATCTTTTAATAAATCTGCTAACAACATACAAACTATTTACAGTGATTTGATTGAGAATTTAAATTAAATCATTAAAGTTCAAGTTCATGTATGTCTATTAACATATTTTTGTTCCGTGATATTGTAAAATAAAAAATCTATTTGCAAACAATTCACTTTTAATTTTTATGCCAGTGATATATATATGTATAATTTATATTTATACATTAAGTTGCTATTCATTGAGTTCTAGATAAACATGTATATAAATATAATATAATCTCCATGATAAAAAAATATGTTTCGCATATCAAATTTTCGCAAAACAGTTAGGCATCATGGTCACATGCATCTTAATAATAGAAAGTCAGAAAGTGTATTCATAACACGTAGGTGTACTGTTACGAGCGTAACGGGAATGTGTAAATATTAGTAAGAAGTATTTGAGCAGATTTTTTATAAAAATAAAGTTGTTTGTTCGCTCTGTTTTTTTTTTATTTCGTAATTTGCGCGATAACTGAAACAAGTTGAATAAAATTGCATCAAAAACAATATTTGAAGTAAATTGAAATAGATTTGGGAATTGTTAAAAAAATGATATAAATCATAAAATAATATTGAGAATGAAGTACCCAATAAAAAACAGTAATTAACCTTTAATTAGTTATCTTTAGATAACATAATAGAACAATAGGTCAGTTTTTGAAGATATCATTATGGCAATTAAATATTTTTAAGTAATGTCGCCAGATAAGCTAGTCAGAATCAGCAGACTTTAATCTGTAAATTAACTTGGATAATATAGATGTGCTAAATGATAATAATTGTCAGCTGATAATATTTGTATACAGTGCGTGTATAAAGTAACGCGTAAATAGTTAATAACGATTTTTTGGAACTAGTTCTTTACGTCAGGTTATGTTTGATCGACCAGTGGTCGCGACGCAAAATATCTGACCGTTACGTTATGTTACGTTGCTTCGTTATGTGCCTTGCTTGCGTGCGTGTGCTCTCTCCTGAGTCTCTCTCTCGTTTACGAAGCAGCGATTCATATGCTTCGGCCGGGAATCGAACCCGGTCCGCCCGCGTGGAAGGCGAGCATTCTACCACTGAACCACTGACGCTATATTAAAATTCTATGCAAAGCTGGTATTCGCAGTGCTGGTGATCTACTTGAATTTGTTCGGATACATTTTTACTATTATTTCCATAATTTTTTGCGCGATTGATCTTTTTTGTTTATTTACAGCATCGGTTGTCAGGACGGTAGGTTGTGTTTACTGGTTTCTAAGTTTAACACGTCGGTAAGTGATTTACTTACCGTTCAGACGTCCAAAAATAATAAATAGCATAAAAACAATTTCACCAAAATGCAAAATATATTTTAAACTGATCGAGAAGTATAAATGTCACTTTTGAGAAATTTAAATTATTTTTTTCGGAATTTATTTCAATACGATCGCGCAAAAAATGGTATAAGCATCTCGAACGTTGAGGGTAATTACAACGTTTGCATGTAGATTCCTCTCGTAAAATTGGACAAAATGATATGAGGATTAAGGGGTCAAGCACATTTACTTGTCGAAATACCGTGTGTTGAAATTTTGAAAACTTGAATGTTTTAATTCGATAACTTTAAAATGGATGGATAAATTGATTTGACATTTGGCAGCTTGTTTTTAAATGTAAAAGGACATATTTTGATAGAAATAGTAGTTTGTGCAACTAGTGTGGTTATGGACAATCCACACGAGTCGAACAGCATATTTTTTCTACGACCCACTTAAGAAAAAATCTAGAAAATAAAAATTTCTATAAACTGTAATATGACTTCAAATTTAACAATTCAATTTTACGTTTCCACTAATTTTTGTGTGGTAAACGTACAGTTCTTGAATGTCCAATTTGTATAATGCTACGGTTTCCCTTTTTAAATATACGATGCTGTTATAAGTAGATGTTGCCAGTCGGACTCCCTCATGAAAGGTACCGTACCATTATCTATAATAATGAATATTCTGCTAAATATTTCAAACGTCTACCTTTTGTCGTTATTAATATCAAGCAGAATAATTATTTAAAAATAAAAATAAACAATAAAAAAAACTTATTCACGGGGAATCGAACCCGGGCCTACCGCGTGAGAGTCTGGTTTGCTTACTACTCGACCACCGAGGAATATGCAAATTGTTTATCCATAACGTCAGATGTATTACATAATTTTTGCTTAAAAGGAACTAAAGTTCCTACCGTGTGTCCCGCGACACGTTCTACCTTTTTGTTTTCCTTGATGGACACTCTCTATAACGAAATGTACTATAATTTTATTTAGTTGTGTACCGTGTACCTATTTTTGTTTTGCTCGCAATAAACTTTAAACTTTAGGAGTGCATTCACATTTAAATACATTTCTAAAAATACATTCACAATTCACTTCATGTGTATAAGTAAATATTGTTCTATAATATAAATTGGTAAATATTTACTAGATAAATCCAATCCAAAATAATGATAAATAACTAGAAAAATATCTAATTTAAATAACGCTTTTACCTTAACTTTACCGAATACTTTGATAATTAAAATAACTATTCAGTATTTTACTATTTTTAGTAAAAAAGTTTTAATTTAATGCATTTAAATGATTTGTAATTTATGGCATATTGTCAATAGTTTGATGTATTAAAATGTAATTTCAATTATATCACCCTATGATCTGTAGTTCAAATTAATATTAGGAAAAGCTGCAGCAACTTTCCTAATAGAATTTTCTATTTCGTTTTTGTAATGAAATATATTTTTTCCAGCTGTCCCTCTTAGTCCTCTACATCCGAAGAATATTCTTCTGTATTATGCCAACGATTCCAATTCTAAATTGTTAATATCAGCACCGGAATATTCTGATCTAATGCAACGAGTATCAGTAAACACAAATAGTAATTTACATGTATTAGATGAAAAGATGAAACTTGACTGTGCACAGAAAACAGTTTACAGCCACAGTGATTTTGAAGGAGGATTACCTAACCATTTCTACGATTCAAGCAATGCTCTAATTTTGTATACAAGTGGAACTACCGGATCGCCCAAAGGTACATTTTTCAAAATATTGCGTTTTTTACATTCTACATTAGTTTATGTTGCATGAATCGACCTTTAAATTGTAAAATTTCAATTTCAGGAGTAGTAATGTCTCACAAAAACATTCAGTATCAAGTAAGCACTTTACTTGATGCTTGGAAATGGTCTCAAAACGATGTAATCCTTCACACACTTCCCCTTCATCACGTTCACGGTATCGTCAATGCACTTTTGTGTCCACTTTACATAGGAGCCAAAGCGATTATGTTGAAAAAATTTAACGCCAACTCGGTCTGGTCTTACTTATTGGGTATAAATGCAAAACCGGAAGATAGAAAAATATCCGTATACATGGCTGTACCGACGATTTATTTTAAACTCGTCGAAGAGTTTCAGAAAGTGTTTAAAGACGATCCTAAAATGGTGGATTATATTAAGAATACCTTGAAGACCAAAGTTAGGCTTATGGTTAGTGGCTCAGCGCCGATTCCTGATTCGTTACACGAAAAATGGTTGAATATTTCGGGACATTCATTATTACAAAGGTAAAAATAGATTTGTATCAGATTCTTTATGAGCGTTGAGTACTTTTTGGGTTTTATGCAACACACAATACATTTAGTTATGCAACACACAATACATTTAGTTATGCAACATTATTAACAATGAAGCGTATATAGTGTTGCATGTGTCTTCGTCACGCATTCTTATTTGTACTCTTTTTAAGGGGGTTCATTTATTTTAAAACATTTCCTGCTTTTTTAATGTACATTTTCTTGTATAGATATGGTATGACTGAATGTGGAATGGTATTATCTCAACTATACGAGTCTGAAAGACGCCCTGGATATGTAGGTGTACCACTGCCAGGCGTATCTACTAGAATTGTAGAAGAAAATGAAGAGAGTGGAGAACTTAACACAATTTTAGAATGTTCCAACGTAGATGGTGACGTTAAATTTACGAAGAAATTTTATCAAAGCGAAAATCACAAAGGTAATATTTACGGTGTAAAGTTGTCGATCCTCGGGATTTTAACAAACTATTATTTTTTCATTTCAGGTGAACTGCTGGTGAAAGGAGATGGTATTTTCAAAGAGTACTTCAACAGACCGGAAGCGACCCGGAAAGAATTCGCCAGTGACGGTTGGTTCAAAACAGGTGACATCTGTGAATATTCTTCGGAAGCGCGCGAATTCAAAATTCTCGGTAGGAAATCGGTAGACATAATAAAATCGGGGGGATATAAAATAAGTGCTTTAGAAATAGAATCCAAACTTTTACTTCACCCAGATATAAAAGAGTGCATAGTTGTGGGTATAGACGACGAAAAATGGGGCCAAAGAATATCTGCGATTGTGGTATTGAAAGAAGAAAAAGAATTTACTTTAGAGGAATTGAGAGACTGGGCGCAAGATAAGATGCCTTCGTATTGGATTCCTAGTGTTGTTAAAATTGTACCTGGAATACCGAAAAATGCCATGGGTAAAGTTAACAAAAAAGAAATAGTAAAAGCTTGGAATTAAACTTTCAATATATATTTGAAAAAAATGATTAATTTCGTTGAGAAGTTCATAATGTTCACTGAATATTTTCTATGCAATGCAACTATAAGAGGAGAGGGATTATTCAAAATCTTATTTTTATTTATCATAATTTTTGTTATTTTATTTATTAAAAAATAATGATGAAACGGTGTCAAAATTTTGTCGGAGATCCGAGTCTGTAAATTCTGTCGACAAGCCGGAACCGCAGTTGCTGCGTTCGACCGGAAGTGAGGATCTGTCAACTTTAAGGTTAATTTAACATAACCTAGCTTAAGTTCATTTTCCACGTTGCGTCAAATCGCAGAGACTTGTTGCGTGAAAAAGTACAATCAGCATATCGATAGTGTGTTGCTGCGACTTATCTAGGCATAGGGGAAACCTAACGTGTTGCCAACTTGATTGACAGTGACAGAAATGTCAGAAGAAATTTTGGGTTGGTGCGACAAAATCCACCAGAAAAGTTACCAAGTCGCAGCGACTTCTCTCTCGAAAATAGAGCAAGTTCTGATTCATGCGACCGACGCGCCCTACGAAATAAAACGCCAAGTTGCATGCAACTATTTCGAGTTGCAGCGTCAACTCGCACCGTGGAAAATGGATTTTACAGACCATTCCAGTTAGGGCATGTCCACCAACTGACAAGTTGACTGTCACATGACGTACGTAAAAATGCTCAAACCAAAACATATCAGCTCGAGATCATAATTGACCGTTTCTGAGACATAATTAAAATACTGCATTCTTTTCATACTCTCCACCTTCTGTCATCTTCAGCCGGAGTCAGTGACTTCGGTAAAGTAGCCAAAGCCTACCGGAGTCAGTAAATCGTTCGGTCTTTCAGTGCATCACTGAATAGAATTAATTTTTACTTTGGAATTTGACTTCTACTAATGTATCTATATAATTATTATTTTTCCGTTACCTGCAATAAAAATTTTAAAGCGCGGGTCACACTAGGCTGGTATCCAGCGGCTGACAATATCGGCAGCAAACAAGAAGCGAAGCTGTCTAGATTTTCTTTGTATGCGCATGTTTGAAAGTCATATTCGATAGTAATGATTTATAGGTATTAATGAGGCTGTTGTGATTTGTATTATAATCATTTCCTTCCATTAAAAATCAAAAGTGCACTAAATGAAATGGCAAGCATGTGAATTAAAATTATGTAGAATGATATTGCTGAAGACTCCTATAAATTTTGTACAAAATGTGGACATTTCTTATAAATAAAGGTTTTGTTGATATTTCCGTGCTTTTAATTCAAACTTTTCAGTTAAAGTATTAATACAGTAGATACGTTGAATCCGAGGGGGAAACCGTTATAGTATGGTATATTTGGTAATATTTTGGTATTTGAAAAAATAATTTGATATTATTTGGAAATATTTGGTATTATTGGTATTTTTATAGTAATTTTGAGATAATATCGTAAAGTCTACAGGATACATACATACATATTGGCTTAACACCCCCGAGGGGGTAGCGCCGCTTTAAAAAGCTCTTTTAATCCTTTTTTTGGGGTGGATCAATCCCCTTTTCTTCCTTCATTTCCTTATATTTTTTCGGCAATCTGACGCCATTTCTTCCTATCTTTTGTTTTTTCCTTCCACTGCCTTATTCCTATGCTATTGAGGTCACTTATAACTTCCTGTAACCACGTAGCTTTAGGTCTTCCTCTCTTCCGCTTATCACAAGGTTTCCATTCCATCATTGCAAATATTGTTGACTTTGTACCTGCCCTCCATATGTGTCCCAACCATTTTATCCTCTGTTTACAGGATACTTTTTTAATATACCCTGCACAATTGTAAATGTCCCACACATACTTTTTTACTTAGTTTTGTGCATTTCTTTATGATCTCATCCATGTAGATAATAAATAACAAAGGGCTTAGGCTCCCTCTCTGTCTTAGTCCCATATTTGTAGTGAAATTTTCTGACATATTGTTATTTCTTATGACTGCGTTCTCATTTTTCTCATAGATGTTCTGTCCCCTTTCTGCTAATATTTTCCACATTTTTTCTCTAGGTACTCTATCAAAGGCTTTTTCTAGATCCAGGAAAGCCACGAATAATTTCTTTTTTTCCTGTACCGCTTTTTCTGTCAACTGTTTGATAGTAAATATGTGGTCTTGGGTACTCCTACCACTTCTAAATCCACTCTGTGACTCCTCTAGTGTATTTTCTATTGTCGATCTGATTCTTTTCTCCAGTATCTTCTCCAACATTTTCATCGTGGTGCTAATTAATGTTATTCCAGGATGGAGTTACACTTTAAATTATAGACTCGCCTGGGAACCAAATATTAACAAACTATGCAAAAACCAAACAAACACCAAACTATTTGTGATCCGACTGTTGAAATTTGCTTATTACTCTCTATTCGAAAGTCATTTGAAATATGGTTTACTCTTATGGGGAAAATCTATCATGCTGAAAGATCATTCGTTATCCAAAAAAAGTAGTACGGATTTTGGCTCGCGCTTCTTACAGAGATCACTGATGTCCAATATTTAAGAAATCGGAAATATCACATTTTAAAATAAAAAATCTTTATTAAAAAAACATAAAACACAATTTTTAAAAATACTAAAAAAGCTCAAAAATAACTAATGCTATTTTCAACGTCAACGTTGTTTACGGAAAATACTTAATCTTTGTTTCGTTCTTGGGGTGACTGGTTGATTCTAAAAACAAAAAAGTATTTATTAATTTTACCAACATAATTAGATAAAAAAAGAAACCTACCTCAGAATTATCCCTGATATTACTTCTTCCCATAAAAAGCGCTCTAATTCTACTGGGCGTGAGTTTCTTTGGCGTCCTTTCGTTTTGTTCTCTTAGCGGTTGAACTTCGTTTCCTTGAAGTGATAATCTTCCACCGTTTTTACTAGGTGTTGGAGGACCGGGTTTTTTGTAAGTTGTCGTGCCAAAATCTTTCTTTTGACGGGGTTTTTCGCCAGGGAGCAATTTACTGAGACTATCATCAAGCTCCAAGTTGCCACCCTATAAAGTTGAATTTTAATAGATTATCAGAAAAGAAAAACATTAAAAACTAACCTTAAGCTCGTCTTCCCTGAACTTCGAAGGGCTAGCAAACTGCGTTTCCGCCGGATATGACGATTTCAAATGCGGCGGTAACATTGAGTTTCTCCAAGCCAATTCAGAAAACCTTACGACCGATTCTCTTCCATTATCACCAACGATACAATTCCCAGCTTTCAAATCCGTCAAGTACTTATTATTAAAATCATCATCTTCGTCTTCCATCTCGATATTTGGTACATTTGTTAAAGAAGTTCTACGTGATATTGTAACGGTTTCTTGAATCTGAGTTATCGCTCGAGGTAAAGTTACCGTTTTTCTTTCATTATCCTTGTAATTATTGTGTAATACTGACGTACTTCTTCCTTTTTTAACCGTTTGCATGGTGTCTACTCTATTTCGAGGGTTATTACCTACTGATCTTAGAGACGTTATGCTGCCTCGAATAGAATTACGCGAATCTGGCATGGATCTTAAAGATTCTCTGGAAGCATGTATGGATTTGGAAGCGTGTATTTCGTTTATTCTTAACATGTCTCGTTCGGTTTCTAGCATATGTAATTTTTGTTGTGTTTCAAACAGTTCGTTTCTCAGGTCTTGGATAGTTTTAACAAGGCACATCTGTAAAATTGTATTTAGTGTTACAGTAGATCGATTATTATTAAATTAACTACTTACGCTCTCACTTTGTTCTGCTTTAACTTTCATCATTTCCTTGCCAACTTCATCTCTATACAATTTAAGCTAAAACAATTTTATTTTTTTATGAAACCACACTGTATAATTATATGATTTTTATAGTTATTAACAATCGAGATAATTTAATGTTCGAGATTGTTAATTGCCCTTTTAATACTCGTGTTAGTTACAAAGCTTTTCCGTCGACTGTATCAGTTGTATTCGTTTTTCTCTATTTTTAAAAACTAAAAATATTTATTTGTTTCATAAGTAAGTACTGTCAAAAATAAATAATGACATTGAAATGTCACAGAGAAGGTCGCCAGTTCAAATGTCACTGTTTTCGTTTTTCTTACATTATATTTTGGATGTTTCATTGTTTCAACACTAATAATATTGTTATAGTTTTGTAGAATAATAAAATAAAAACGATATGTAAGTCGAAAGCTAGAAGTATTCTATACTAGGATTCATTTTTTGAAGACGCTATTGTATGTTTGGTTGCCTACACCACCGATGTGCGTTGGGTTGCCTGCAGAAAATCGTTGATTAATGTAGGTAAATCATGCATTAATGTATGATTTTGTCTAATTTTGCGAACGTTAATAGCATTTGTTAATACACGGTCGACGGAAAAAGAATTTAATTCTAAAAATAAATTCACTTACCATTTTTTCTTTCATCTTTTCCAATTTGCTTTCATATTCAAATCTCACATCTTTAACCTTCTTGTTTTCCCTCAAGATGGCTTCTTCTCGTTCTTTCTTCAGTAAACTCACAAATTCGTCCCTATCTCTAGTTCTCTTATATTTTATTGTATCAATATCGGTTGAAATTCTGCTATTTTCATCCAATAATTTTTCGTATGCTTCTTTAATTTGAGCATATTCGTTTATTTTACGGGTTTTATCTTCAAGTTTTTTCCTCAAATTAAGAATTTCCATTTCTAATTTCGAATTAGCTTGTACTACTGAAACATATGAATCTTGTATGTTTTTGGTATCGTATTCCATTTGTTTTCTTATAATTTCCTTTTCTGTTTCAGCAGTTTCTATTCTTTTCAAAAGATCATTTTTCACATCTACAGCGCTTTGGTGGGCAAGTAGCAAATTACTTTGAGTTTCCTTCATTATTTTAGTTTGTCCTTCCAGTATATCATTCCTATCCTTCTTAACCTTCTGTAATTCTTTATCTGTCAGATCTAAACATTCAATCAACTTATTCTTTTCCTCGATTAAATCATCTACTTGGTTCTTGAAATTTGTTAGGTTTTGAGTTAGTTGCATTTTTTCTTCGGAAAGTGTGTCAATGGTATGTTTCATGTCAATTTTTTCTTGGGAAAGTCTATCAACTATGTCGAAAATATCTTTATGTTCTTCCGATATTTTTTCTACAAGCTCTGATTTTTCTTCTACGTCCTTTTTCAAATAATTACAAGATGTTTTTAAAAGTTCGACACTAGCAGATTTTTCCTCTAGATCATTACATACAACAGTAAATCTTCCTAGAAGTTGTGTATTTTCTTCTGTTAGTTGTTCAACTTTTTCCGTTAAATCTTTAACTTGTTCGGCATTTTCATGATTTTTCTTGAGTATATTTTGGTATTTTTCAGATAAATCAACATTTTCTTGGGAAACTTTGTCTAATTGTTCTGAAAAGTCATTCTTAACTTGTGTCAACCTCTCGATTTCTTTCAGTAACTTTTCTTTTTCTTCTTGTACAATACTTACTTCATTATTACTCAGTTCAAGTGCTTCTAAAATTACTTCCTTTTCTTGTAGAATATTTTGCAACTCAGTATTGTTTAGATCCAAAAAATCAGAAATAACTCTTTTTTCTTCCAATGTTTTTTGAAGAGCATCTTCAACTTTTTTCTTCTCCAATGTCAGCTTTTCCACATCCGATTCAAGTTTTTGTATTTCATTCAAACTTTGTTCTTTTTTTAACTGACACTCATTCAACTCCTTACATATTTTATTCAATTCAATTTTACTGTTATCCAACTCTTCAACTGCCATATTTAACTTACCTTGGATATTATCAATATCCAAAAGCAAACATTCTTTTTCCTCGCTTATACTTTTTAATGAAACTGACAAATCATTTACTGTTTTACTTGACTCCTCAAGTTGTTTTGCAATCAGTTCTCTTTCACTAACTAAACCCTGCAAAGTAATTTCTACTTTAGAATTATTTTCAGAGATATTCTTATATTTTTCTTCCAATTGTTTAACTAAGTTTTGTAAATTTGTATTTTCATTTGATATTGTAACTAATTTTTGAGACAACTCGTTGTTATTTAATTGTAATTTGTTAGCTAATTCTTTTTGTTCAAATATTGCTGTTTCATTTTCAGAAATTGTTTTGCTTTTTAATAAACATTCGTTTTCAATAACTTCAAGGTTTTTAAGAAAATTATCTTTTTCCAAGATCGCATTTTGCACTGCAGATTCCAAGCAATTAGTAGCTTGAGACAATTCATCATGAACCTGATTGTTTTCTGACTTCATACAATTAACAGTTTCAACTAACACTTGTTTCTCAGATAATTCTTTTTCATGCATCAACTCTAATGTTTTATATTCATTTGTTAGATATTTTAATTCTTCTATAAGTAGATTTTTCTCTGCTACCAAATCAACATTTATAGAATTTATTTCAGACAATTTTTTTTGTACAGCAGTTTTATCTGCAGCAAATTGTTCACATTCACTTGCACATTTTTTAAACTTGTTAGACACTATTTCCAAGTTTTCAGTAACTTCGCTAAGTGATTTTATTAAATTTTTATTATTATGATACAAATCTTCTTTTTGATTCACTATATCATTATGCTCTTGTGTTATTTTCAACAATTCTTGTTTCAATGTTTCATTATTTGCATTTGTCTCATTCAAAAGAAGTTGATGCGATTTATATTTATCATCCAATTGTTGTTTTTCAGTTGTAACTACTTTCAACCTTTCTGTTAAGCTGGAGTTTTCAATAACAAGTTTTTCATTGTTCTCGTTTGAACTATTCAACTGCGTTTTCAAACTGTTTAGGTCCATTAATAAGTTGTTTTGGTAACTTTTTGCTTCGGCTAGTTCATCTTCTATTTTTAACTTATCATTTTCAATTTCATTACGTAAAGTTGATAACTCTGAAATAAGTTTGGATTTATCGTTTAGTTCAGTTAAAACACTATTTTTTTCAACAGTAATTTCGTCAATTTTAATATTTAGTTCTTCACAATTATTAGATAAACTTTGTAGATTTCTATTTAAATTAGACAACTTTTCTTCTAAAGTATTTTTGTCTTCAGTTGCAACTGAAAGTTGTTCTACATATTGGGAATTTAACATAAGAGATTCATTTAACTTTAGAGTAAGATTTTTCAACTCTTGATCCAAAAGATTTCTTTCACTTATTATTTCTTCCAAAGTAGATTCCAGTTTTAAGTACTTCTCGTGTAATATCTGCTTTGCATCTTCAGATTTCTTCAACAATTCTGTATTTGTGATGTTTTCTTTTAAAACATTTTCATTTTCATCAGTAGCATTTTTTAATTTCTGTTTCAAGTCGTTCAATTCCACCATAAATGTATTTTTGGTACTGTTAGATTCTCTCAGTTGCTCCGTTATTTGTAATTTTTCGTTTTGAATCTCATCAATTAATTTAGTTTTCCGATTTAGTTCATTTACCATTTCGCTATTCTTATTAGTAATTTCATTAATAGCAACAGTTAATTCTTCACATTTACTGATCAAACTTTCCACTTCACTTTTTAAACTCTCATTTTCATTTTCTATAGTTGCTTTTTCAGTATTTGCTTCTGCTAGTTCTTCTAAATATTGTGAATTCAACAAAATATATTTTTCCAATTTACTATTAACATTTGTTAAATTGTTGTCAATTAATTGTTTTTCGTTTAATTCCCTTTCTAGAGATTCTTCAATCTCCGATAAGGTTTTTGTTGTTTCATTCAATTTTTCACAAATATCATCTTTTTCTCGACATACATTTTCTAACTTAGTTTCAATCTCGTTATTTAAAATATTTTTCAAACATAATTCTTCATTAATTTTATTCTTTTCCATCAACACTTTGTTAAAATCTAATTCCAGATTTTCATATTTACTCATCAAAGTTGCAAGTTCCTCTGTTAAACCACATTTTTCCGAGTTGGTATTTTTTAAATCACTTTTCAAAATTTTGTTTTTCCTTTTGACAGCCTGTAAAGAAGTTTCTAAATCACATTTAATTCTTTTACATTCATCCAATTCTTTAATTATATTATTGGTTTCATTTGTAGAAATTTCCATGTCTTTCAATAAAGTTTCTTTTTGGTTGACAATAGAATTGTTCTCTTTCACTAACTCACTCACTTCAGCATTCAAATTATTTTTTTCCATAATTGTTTGATCTAAAGTAATCTTGAGTGATTCAAGAGTTTCGTTCAATTGCTGTTTTTCAATCATCAGCTCTTGTAACACTTCCTTTATTTTTGAATTTTCTTGTACCAAAGTATCGCTGTTGGAATTAACAGTAGCAAGTTCTTCAGTTATTTTCAAATAATCTGCTCTAGATGCATCTAATTGGGATGATATTTCTAAAATAAACTGCAACTTTGTTTCTAGTTCTAGTGAAATTGTAGTTTTCTCTACAGTTGTTTTATGTACACTCTGAGTCAAATCCTCACATGTCTTAAGAAGCTTTTCTATTTCTCTATTTAAATAAGTAATATTTTCTTTTAAAGTTTCGTTTTCTCCGTTTGCAAATGTAAGATTTTCCGAATACTGTGAATTTAACAACGAAGCTTTATTTAATTCCACATTTATTTCTTTCATATAACTTTCAAGTTCAAGTTTTTGATTTGTAACAGCTTTCAATGACTCCTCAAAATTTAACATCTTATCAGTTGTAGTCTTTAAATTTTCAAGAATGTTGGAATTTTCTTCACTTACCAGTTCTAGCCGATTCTTCAAATTGTTTATTTGATCTTCAAGTTGGATAATCAAATGTTCTTTACATGCAACACTTTCATTTAGCTCTTTCTTGTTTAATTGTAAATTCTTATTTTCCATTTCTACATTTTCTAGTTTACTGCTCAAATTTAGTAATTGTTCAGAAAGTACATCTTTCTCTGAAATAGTCAGCTGTAGATTCCTTTCCAAGTTTTCATTTTTATCCAACTCCTTTTTAAACAATTCTTTCAACTCATTATGTTCACTGGTAAGTTCATTCTTGTCTTTTTTACACCTCGCTAGTTCTTCAACTAAACCAGTTAATTCATCATTTAATGTATCTACAGAATTCTGCAGATTGCCGATTTCATTGTGTAATTTATTTTTTTCATTAACGAGTTTAACTTTTTCCACTGCTAATTCCTCCGATTGCTTAAAAAGTAGGTTATTTTCCAAAACTTTTTCATCTAATGTATTTTTCAGTGATTCACATTTTTCATCCAAATTTTCTTTGTCAGTTGAAGATACTTTTAATGCATCTGTTAATATATCATTATTTTTTAGCAGGTTTTCATTTTGCAGTTCCTTCATTTCAAGATGTTGTTGCAAGTCTTCTTTTTCCTTACTGGTTTTTTCTAATTTGTTCATTACATCCTCATATTTTTCTAATGCACATATAAGGTCATTTTGTAAATCACCTAATTTTTTTTCAATTGTTGTTTTCTCATTTTTCACCTCGGTAAGCTTTTCACAATACTGAGTATTTTTTAGAGTACTTTCTTCTAATTTTGAAACAGTAAGTTGTAGGTCTTTTTCAACTAAATCTTTCTGGCTCTCTACGTTTTTCAAAAAACTTTCAGTAAGCAACATGGTATCAGTAGTAGTTTTCAACTTTTCTAGAATATCATCATTTAGTGCATTCAATATTTGTATTTGTTCAGACAATTGGTCATTTTTTGTTTCAAGTTCACTGTTCAAAGTATCTTTAATATTTATGTTGTCTATTAATTCATTATTTTTGGTTTGCAAAGTACTATAGTTGATTTCTAGATTTTTGTTTTTATCTGCTAAAGTTTTCAATTCATCAGATAGTTGACGTTCTTCCAATATTATATTTTCCAAATCTGTTCTCAACTTTTCATTACTATTTAGGGTTTCTTCTAGCTTTTTTTCCAAGCCCATTTTCATTTCAACTAATTTATCTTTGTCCTTTTTAGATTCTACTAATTCCTTTGACAACTCTACACTTTCCTCTTCAATTTTTTTTAACGTTGACTGAAGAGTTTGGTTCTCATTTGATAATTCATATTTTTGCTTCATGATAGCATTTTTGTCTTGAGTTACACTCTTCCAATCATTAATGAGTTGTTCATAATTTAACATAAATTCTTCAATTTTTCCATTCGCT
Source organism: Galerucella tenella (assembly GCA_910591685.1). Lineage (NCBI taxonomy): Eukaryota > Metazoa > Arthropoda > Insecta > Coleoptera > Chrysomelidae > Galerucella > Galerucella tenella. The sequence continues at coordinate 12,959 of CAJUYH010001259.1, read as the reverse complement.
TCCTGAAGTTCAGTTTCCAATTGATATTTTTCTTCACCTAATACTGATTTTTCCAAGATATATGTATTTATCTTCTCCTTGAGCAAGTTGCAGTGGTTTTTTGACTCTTCAAAGTTAATTTTTAGGGTTTCATTCTCTTTCTGAAGTTCTTTCAATTGAACATCTACAACTGATTGAGCAAGATCTTCACATTGTATATCAAAACCTCTGGATCTACGTGTTGAGTTTTGAAAACTTTCTTCTATAAAACTTTCATTATTAGACTCGGGCCTTAGTTCTGCTAGAAGAGCTTCAAGTTCTGAACAATGTGCCTGAAGATTTTCAATCTTAGTTAACTGTTCTTTATAATTTTCAGTCAAGGACTGCGAATTTTTCTCTGCATCAATAAATTTTTCAAACCAAGTCTTACAACGGCTTTCTAATTGCTTTACCTAAAAATAAAATTGAAAAATAGAAATAATAATTAGTATTTAGCTTCACTTCTTATTAATAATAAAATAACTAACCAGAGCCTTATCATTGTCTCTCTCTTCTCTAAGTTCTAAATTCTCCTTATCACTTTGTTCTAAGATTTGTTCCAAAGTATCTACTTTAGTTCTAAGTATTTTTTGCATTTCTCTGAAATCTTTATCTCTATAATATGGAGGTGTTCTATTCTCTAATTCAAGCACTTCACTTCTTAGATTTGATATTTCCAATGTTTTTTGGGAAAGCTGTTTTTCTAAAAAAAAGTATGTAGATATATTCAAGTATGTTTTATAAATAATCAGTGTGAAGAAAACATTTATTTTATTGTTACTTACCAAGTTTTTTACGTTTTTCAATTTGCTTCTTCAAATCCTTCTCAATACTTTCTCTTTCTTCTTGAAATAATTCTACCTGAGCCTTCAATTTATTAATTTCCTTATCTCTTTCAAACAGTCTACTACTTTTGATTGGAGTTTGTAAGACCTCATGCAATGGACTAACATATGAAATGTTTAGAGAATTTGAGTTCCAATTGTCAGCGCTAGTGTCTTCCATACAATTGTTAATAATAGAGGCAAGTTCTGCATTATTTAATTTTGTACAATCTTGTATTTTCTCAAAAAAATTCTTTATTTTTATCTGGGTAATCTCTTGAAGATTGTAACATAAGGGAGACGTTAACACATCTCTTCTGTCATGGATACAAGTATAATGCATCAAAAGTGAAGTAATTGCACACAGATCATCTTTTGGAAGATCATTTAGATGTATAACTGATTTATTAGGAATAATGAATTCAGCATAATGTTCACTTAAAACACCAAAGATGCAGGTGAGTATGTCACTATTTATTTCTGAAGACTTTTTTCTAGAAGAAATATATCTGATTATTAAAAGCACCAATAAATTGATCGAATCAGCATTTTTTTAAATGTTAGGTGATTAAAGACAATGGAAAGTTAGACAGCTTTTGATGTAATTTTGTAAACAAAATTTTCAATTTCATTTAATGATCCTTGACTGAAAAGATCGGTAAATACTTACATTACTTTATAAAGATTAGTAAAAAATAAACCATCTCGAAGATCATCTACTTTTTGAACTGGATTTGAAAGTTTCAAACAGTTCACCTACAAACAGAATTTTGAATCAGAAAGTGACAAAATGTACCAAAAATGTAATTATTTACCCAATCTATTAAAATCCGTTCCCACAAGGTATTTTCCATTTTACTAAATCAGTTAGTAGAAATTTGCAGAAATTAAATGCAACTGCATGTATTTGATTCTTCACCTTCACTGTTGACGGTTAAATTTTATTTTCCGTTGGCACAAATAATTTTAAATATCTTCTTTTCAATACTGTCAAATCAACCCGATTCAGCACCGTTTCTACTAGTAATGGGTCATCACTGAAAATCTTTACAGCTACTGGCTGTATTGATCAGCTAGAAGAAGGTCAAAATTTTGAAAACGAAGATTTTAATTAGGCAACTATTTATTCAATAGTTAGTAAGCAAATTGCATAATTAAAAATAATAGTTTAACAAATACAATAAACTTTGAATGAAAATATAAACCAACTGCACAACAGGTTTTTAAATATGCAGTTGCAATTTCAATAAATATTTAGAATGGATATATTGAGAGTTTTTTTATTAATAGGTAAGTAAAATAAAATTAGTTATCCATAAATCAACATTTTGTGTAACGATTTATTATATTTGTAGAGTTTGTACTTGTGGTATCACCTTCATCAAAATGGATATTAGAATTGGGAGATAATTTTATTGATGTTAGAAGAGATGGTGGTTATTGGCTGGTTAAATTTTATACACCTTGGTGTGGACATTGTAAAAGACTGGAACCTGTGTGGGCTCATGTGGTCCAAGCTCTCAAAAATACTCATATAAGAGTTGGAAAGGTTGACTGCACAATATTTCCCAATGTTGGGAAATCTTTTGATGTTACTGTGTTTCCTACTATTAAACTGTAAGTTTTACCATATCTAATATTTTAAATTCTTATAGCTTTGAAAGCAGGTATTGTATAATTCTTGATTTTTCATGAAAATATGTACATATACAGTTGATTTTTAGTATAAAAGCCGAAGAGGACTTCACTTTTGAAGGAGAAAAGACAACAGAGGAGATAATCAATTTTGCTATTAGACTAGCTGGACCTCCAGTACAGCAGGTAACCCGCCCTGAAAGTTTGTCAAACATAAAAAACATGAATCAGCTGTTTTTTATGTATGTAGGAGACAGAGAAGGTCTTTTATGGAATAGTTTTTATGATGTAGCATCTAAATTTCAAGCTCATGCATTTTATTATTCGGCTAGCAAAGATATTGCCATCAACCATGTAGATATACATACTCTACCAGCAGTATTTGTTCACAAAGAAAATTCTCATTATTTTTATTCAGGTAAGATATTTTCTGAAAGTTGCACTAAACTTTATCTCTTAAAATCTTTTTATATTTCTTGTGATTACAATCTACTTTTAATTATTTTAGTTGGAGAAGGTAACAATAAAAAAGAAGCTGAACATATAAATATAACCATGCACAAATGGATTAATGAAGAACGCTTTGAAACATTTCCAAAAATAACTGAAACAAATATAAATGAAATTCTTCGTACAGAAAAATATATTGTTCTTGTAATAGTAGAAGAAAACAAATTGTTCCAAGTACCAAAGGAAATGATTGACTTTAAAAATGTTGTCGAGACTCTGGCTAGGAAAAAAAGACATAAATATCATGATTACTTTCAATTCGGATGGAGCAACAGCCATGAAATGGCTAATAATATAGCAATGCAAATTGTTCCTTTACCATATTTGTTGGTATTAAACTCTACAACTTTACACCATCATGTTCCTGAAGATGATCCCTCTGAAATGACCGCCGATGCTATCGAGATGTTTTTGGAAAAGATTTTAAATCAGACAGCTCCAGTAAGCATAAATGATACTATATTATTCGATATTTTCTGATATTAATTTAGAAACATTTATTATTTTTAGGTTTATGGTGGTAATGATTTGGCTGTAAGAATGTACAGAGCATATTTTAAGTCAAGAACTACCCTTTCAGAAAGATGGAAGGGAAATCCGGCTTTAACGACTGTTCTACTGGGACTACCTCTTGGATTCTTCTCTTTTATATTGTATTCTTGTTGTTGTGCTAATATTTTGGATGCTGACGAGGATGAAGAAGAAGGTAATTCAAACATTAATACTGTTTATAATATTCTTTAGTAGAAAAGTTTATTGTTGTGTTTAATCAAAAATTGTGTACTTACCAATATTTTTTTCTTTCAGAGCTTCTTCATGAGAAGAAAGACTAAGGCCAATGAAATTGTTGTTACGTAGTTTTTGGGACATGTCCAATAAAATTGTTATAATGTAGTTTTTGGACATGTACTTCTTAAAAAGTATTATACTGGTAGGTTAATTTTTTTCGTAGTACCTGAATTTTTTTGTGATATATTTGCCAAATTTTGTGTTATTTTAATTATATCTTATTTATTAATAAACATTTGTTACAAAAATGTCTTATAAAACATATTAACTTTGACACTCTAGAGAGTGTCAACAGTGTCAAATTATGACAGATCGTGGAAAACGTCAACTTTATAGTTAGATTTGTATAGTAAATGTAGTGTATTTGTGCAATTTTGTTTATAAGGTAAATAAAACAACATTATTCAACATTTCTATCTATTCAATGAATATAAATATAGAGACAAATTCTAACAATATATAAAATAACTATTATAAACTTTTAATCAACTCGATGTAAACTTTTTTATTTTTGGTTAGTAAATTTAATATTTTTCAAAGAAAATCAACAGCCTTAGATTGTGAAATATCTCGTCTCCTCAAAGATTCGTCCATCCGCAGCTGTTCTTGCTGAAGCTGCATTCGAATCGCACCAAGCTGCGTTAGAATACTTCGGTTTTGGCCACCTAGCGAATCCGTAGGATTCAGGATATTTTTTTGAACGGCGGGTATCTGAAACCCACCAATACAAAATAAAGAACGTTTCAGCTCAAGTCAAATTTGTTATTTCCAAAATAAATAAATGAAATAAACGATAAAAAGTTTCTAAATAATGCACACACGACAAAGAGCGTTCACGTGAAAGATGTCCTGTCATTAGCAAAAAACTATTCCAATTCTATAATTATAAATTAAGACCGGACGCCGTCATATTAGTCACTTCCAGTTCATTGTCAATAGGAGTTCAGTCTAATGTCAGTGTGCCCAACAAAAAGTGGTTTTTTCTGACAAGAATGACAGTTAAGCTCTACCATTGAAAACATAAGATTTTTACATGTTTTTTATCATTGCGAACATCTATATTGCTTCATTTATATAATGAATACACCTCCGAAGCGTATATCTTGAAATTTAAAATGACTTTTTAGCTGAATACTCAACATATCGGTGGCCAATAACTGTAGGAACTTTTGGCAAGTCACCATTTCATTTCTGTTATCTGTCACAGATGTCAGTGGAAAGAATAGATATACAACTAACTAGAAATGCTACAAAAATCTAATCAAAAATGGACATACACAATTAAACGAATATCAACGAAAATAAATACAACTGACATTTGACATAACTAGTGACAGAATAACAGAAATGAAATGGTGACTGGCCAAAAGTTCCTAGAATTATTGGCCACCGATATGTTGAGTATGCAGCTAAAAAGTCATTTTAAATATCAAGATATACGCTTCGGGGGTTATTTTAATAAAGCAATATAGATGTTCGCAATGATAAAAAACATGCAAAAATCTTATGTTTTGAATGGTAGACCTTAACTGTAATTCTTGTCAGAAAAAAAACATTTTTTGTTGGCCATACTGCTCTTAGACAGAACTCCTCTATTGTCTTGGCTCCTTATTACAGCCACGAGCAAAGCTCGCTTTTAAATTAACTCCATTTTTATGCTCATTGGATTCATTTTAAAACAATACGTCTCCTAGATTTAGATACAAAATCACATTTAAGACACTACCAAAAAAAATCCATCAATATTTTCCTTTTGGTGTTACAGATTTACATAATAATTTAAATAATGCAAATAAACATTTAATACTCACTTGCCACCGATCATCCAATCGCCTAATTGCATCTGAACTCGATCTTCCACTATTGAACGGAACAGAATTTTTCAATTCTTTGGCAACTGGCGAGTGCGCTTTTAATAACGGTACAGGCAGGGTATCGTCAAACCTACTAGAACTACTCCTTCTTTGTAACCTAAAAATATTCAATTAATATAATAATACTAATTAAAATATTAACTGAATTTACTACCTTGGACTTCTCCTTAACAAACTGAGGTCCTGATGGGTAGCACTATGTCTACGTTGTACATCTCCGCTATAACCATCTCTTAAGCTCATAGATTCCATTCGATTCGATAATGAATCTATTTTACTTAATGAGTCGAATCTATTGAACACTTGATGTCTGTTGGGTGGATCGCATGCATTCAACGAATCCATACGTTTCAACGTGTCACGACGTTTGTAACAGTCGAAACGATTAGGATTGTATCTAAATAAAAAAAATTACATCAAGTTTATTTTATGAAGAAATTAAGCAGACTGGACCACAAGATGTAGAGGGAATGGAGACTAGATAAAGAGATTGAAGTAAAACGGAAAAATTGACAAAACCTGCTGTGATACCTTTTGGCCCAACATAATAATGTAATATAAATATTTAAAATAAGATCCTATTTCAACAAAACGTTCGAACATTTCATTATTATATAAATAAAAGAAGGTTATTGTCAAGTTCAAGCATGGTGCAAGACAACAACAATAATTATATGTTTATCTGTTTTGCTCGAACTTGACCGATTATATAAATATACTTTCAGTATTGATCAAAAGAAGAAGTCGATACAGAATACTTGAAGAAGACTTAAACAATACATCCATTACACTGTCCTCAAAATCGTCTATCTAAACAGTCAGTCTTATAACCACCTGTTAAACCATTTCATTATTCTGTTTTTTAGCTCATTCACTGTCATTTTGAGATTATTACGACAGGATACTGTCAAATGAGCAGCCAACCAATAATACACCAAGTGTATACAAGTGTATGTGCTGTTATTGTTCTGTAATCAGATGTTTTTGATAATGGATTTAAACTGGCGCCCTCTACCAATACTAGAAATTGGAATATGTAGAGTTCGACCCAGGTTAGGGAATCTCAGAAGGCGTGAGGGTGCTGCCATGTAGGGAGTCCCGTCAGTACTAAAATTTCAAATTTAGTGAGAACTGTAACGCCGTTCGAGGTAATTGCAGACTCTTCCACATACATCAGCGCTGGCATCCTAACGTGTAATCTATGATCCTAACCTGACATTTGCAGACCATAGATTTATATTTCTCTATGCAGCAGACCAACGTTTTACCACAGAGTAC
>CAJUYH010001258.1:42115-92930 GCA_910591685.1 Galerucella tenella | reverse complement strand
TAACTCGGTCAAAAATTAATATTTTTCGATGATTTAAAGTTCATTGTAATGAGAATATCCGTAGGTATCAATATGTGTACCTTAAACCCCGTTCTCGCCCGTCGAGGACATTGCAAAAAGTGGCCAATGTTATTTTTCCCCAATATTTTGGCCTCTTCCATTAAATCATTGACATTTTATTTATTTTAAATGGTTTATTATCCCTTGTTTTTTCAAATGGGGTCTGGGGAGGTCCTGAATGTTCCTAGAAATTTTTTTTCAGTATCTTTGTGGCGTTTCAATAAAAAGTTTATTTATTTATTTGCATTTTTCAGTCGTTTTCGGAGTTCTCACAAATATTTCAAATTTTCCTGGTCCCTGGAAAATGAGTGCATTGTATTCCGAATAAAAATATTGGTTCAGAGAGTAGACATAGTAAGCTTTCAAATGGTGTGCATTTAATAACAAAATAATTGAACATTAGTTCTTTATTTTCGCTTGTTTACAAGATTTGTGAGAACTCCGAAAACGACTGAAAAATGCAAATAAATAAATAAACTTTTTATTGAAACGCCACAAAGATACTGAAAAAAAATTTCTAGGAACATTCAGGACCTCCCCAGACCCCATTTGAAAAAACAAGGGATAATAAACCATTTAAAATAAATAAAATGTCAATGATATAATGGAAGAGGCCAAAATATTGGGGAAAAATAACATTGGCCACTTTTTGCAATGTCCTCGACGGGCGAGAACGGGGTTTAAGGTACACATATTGATATTCCCATACGGATATTCCCATTACAATGAACTTTAAATCATCGAAAAATATTAATTTTTGACCGAGTTATGGAAGAATTTGTCCGCCGGTTTACAAGTTAATTTTATAGACGGTAGCATTTATAGAGGTAGTACAGCCGCGTAAGCGAGGGGACGTTTGGATGCGATTATCTCGAAAACTATTGCATTTTGGAAAAAATGATAGGGACCATTTTTGTAGATAATTTAACGACCTTCACTTTTTACCTGAACAAAAATTTTTCAAATTGCATATTTCGGGAGATAATGGCGGGAAACCGTTTTTGGGGGGGCTTAGGGGCCATTTTGGACCCTTAGCCAAGGCGCAATCTTGGAGAACTTTTTCTCCTTTTGAAGTACCTGTCAAGACCTACAAATCAAGCCAAAAAAAAATTATTGGACAAATATATTGATAGGTTTGCCCCTTCAGACACTGGACTATACGGAAAATATATGTTTAACTTACATCTTAATTAGGAGTTACTTGTCTGGTAGGTTGCCTAATATTTAATAAATCCAATTTCCTCTCGTCATCTACTTCAGTTCGGTAACTTTGGAAAGATCTTTAACTGATCTATACTGACGAGATTATTGTTTTGTTCTGCTTTGAAGCGGACAGGATACTTCTTCTACTCTTTCCAGGAGACAGACTTAAAGACTAGTAATTTTTTGGAGTAATGTTAGGATCATACCCACAGTCATCACTTTTTCCTCTTCTATATGGTTAGGCCAAGCAATAGAGTATCAAAATAGTGAGATTTTGACAAAAATCTTAGTAGAAAAAGAACCATTACGTAGTATGAACCTGATATATTTTCGACTGAGCAAATGTTGCTTATGAAATTGTTATAAATTGTTAAAACAAAAGTTTTTTTTGTTTAGTTTTTTTGTTAATAACACGAAAGCATGTTAAGAGGGGCCTCACAATTTAGACAGCTTAAAACAGTTGGCACCCCTGACTTGCAACAAAATTTGGGTCATTTTGTATGCAACAAATCTAAAGAATGCAGTAAAATTGAGAGTTGAAATTTGAACATAATATAACTTGGACCTTTGTCTTGGGGATGAGGTATTTTGATCAGGTTTTAGATTGTTATAAAAAAGATATAAGCCATCAAGTGATGGTGTGATTTTGACAGCTTTGACAATTTGTGGTCACCAATTTGAACGCCAAGACCTTATCCCCAAAAGAAAGCCTAGAGAATTCGATTCTGAGAATATGAAATCTCAATTCATTGTATTTTTTGAGATTTGTTGCACGGAAAATTTAGAAAACGAACGCATCTGTACATTAGTTCAGCTGTTCCACCGTCTTGATTTATGGCGCTGTATGGAACTTCAATGACAGATTACGACGGTCAAATGTCGTTGTCTTGTCATGTGTTTTGTGTACATAAAAATATTTCAAAAATTATTTATTTATTGCTTAGAGCTCGTTAGTATTTGTAGGCGGTTGAAATAAAATAATTTTCATGCTGGAGAAGTAAATTTGTGCCCCGTTTATTTTTATTTCACATGTGCCTCACCACAAGTACCTACCGTGAAATAAACCACAAATATTTTATTGGTATAAAACTTCTAATATATAGAGAGCCGACGATAATTCATATACGGGTCCGGTGAACTATAGGGACACACGATTCTTTAACTGATTTTGTGAAAAATCGATAGTACTCACCTATTTTGAAGATTATCTGTTATCCAGTTAGATTCTTCATAATATTGTTTAAATTACCATTTTTATAAATATATATTTGATATATATTTGACAGGCAACCAGTTTGGATATAAATAATTTTAATAATAATCGCATACACAGATATGCAACCTACAAAACATAGGACAAAATACAATACTTTGTAGCGTGGTTGCCAGCTGTAATCGACTACTCGACAATCATGCTACATGACTATTAAGATACAAAATTAAATATTGTATCAGACTATATTTTTAGTTAGATTCATTCAAGACAAACCCAAGAACATAAATGAAATTATAAACACATTTTATATATAATGATATCCTTATATTGCGTATTTGAAGAAGGGGAAACAAATATATAATCATTGTATTCAGCCTTCCCCTCAAAAAATATCTAATACTTTGTAATCCACATCAAGTTATTCCAGAAGGGGAAGGGAATATAATAATTGGATTCACCCTTCCCCTTCTAGAATAACTTAATTATTTTAGAAGGGGAAGGGTGAATCCAATTATTATATTCCCTTAATAATAATAATTAATATTTTTAAAATATCATGATTCTCACGTAATCGTTTACAGCTGGCAACCATGTCACACATTACGCTAGAGCTTCTATGTCATTTGATTTAATTGTTTGTTGTTTTCATACACATTTGTAGCCTGTCAAATATATATTTATAAAAGTGGTAATTTAAACAATATTTTGAAGAAGCTCACTGAAATGTTGTTATCATTAGCGAGAAAACATGTTGTTCATCACTTTCCCGTTCAGTGTGATACGTTTAAACGGTTGTTTGTATAAAATATTTAGTCCAAAAGTGATGGTTCATGTGGCGAAAAAAAATCTTTTATTGGATTTTTCTCTGTAAATTGTGTTTAACCCGCAAATTTTTCGACGGATAATCCTCAAAATAGGTGAGTACTATCGATTTTTCGCAAAATCACTAAGAAATTCGTGTGTCCCTATAGTTCACCGGACCCTTCATATACTATTTTAATTTCAGAATTAACCTATAAGTACAGAAACAATTAAAGAAGAAAAGAAAATACCTAGGTAAAATGAACATACTAGCTGGTAAATAAATAAAATCATACTTTACTTATTGAGATTGAAAATAAAAAAAAATACCTGCTGACAGAAATTGTATTTGAAACCAAAACATCGAAACTTTGTGTAGGTAATATCTCTAATCGAAACAGCTAACCCGGAGATGCGTTTGCTTGAATCGTCAAGAAATGTATTAAATTAAAGTCGATTTAATACCACTAGCGACATCTATCGTAAATATTTTGAACTTAAAAATAACTAGATTTTTGTTTGTTTTGAGGTTTGTATACCTGTGAGTAGGTAATCGAACGCATTCTCAGCGAAGTGATTGTATAAGTAATTATAGGAGCGAAGAAATCGATTTGCATTGAAATGATGCGAAATTGGTCAAATGGTTTAGTTAAATGTCTATACCATTTTCATGAACCACATTTGCGAGGCGATGGCTCAAAATATGTAATGAAGGTATGGGACGGAGATTGGAGTGCCACAGGGCTCGGTTCTGGGCCCGACGCTGTGGAAGTGTGTTTGATGAAGTTTGTGGGATAGCATGTGAAGAAGGATGTGAGATTACGGTGTATGCGGACGATGTCTGTCTGGTATGTACGGCAAAGGGAGAGGTGGAGATAGAAAGAAAGGCGGAGGATGTGTAGGAAGATCGTGGAGAAGATGGATCGGTGTCGACTGGAGGTGGCTGAGGATAAGACGGTGGGGCTACTGGTGAAAGGGCGGAGCAAGGCAAGGGGAGTGGGGGTGATGGTGAAGGGAAGGAAAATTTGGATGGAGGAAGCGGTGAAATATCTAGGTGTGTGGTTGGATAGCCAATTATCCTTCAAAATTCATATGTTGAAGGCTGCACAGAAGGCAAAAGTAAGGGCAGCATGGCTGGGAAGATTAATGGGTAATGTGAAAGGACCGGGAGAGTGGAAAAGGAGGGTAATTGGTAGGACGGAAGAGCAGAGTATGTTGTATGGAGCGGAAGTGAGTGGTGAGAAAGCAGGGGTGAATGCGAGGGTTAGACCACTCCTGCGGGTGCAGAGAGGGATACTCCCGAGGGTGGTGCAGGCGTACAGGACAGGGGGTGCACTGGCAGTAGCGGTGCTGTCAAGGTCCTATCCATTGGACTTGATGGCTAGAGCCAGACAGAAACGCTGGAAGGGTGCGACCAGGGTGGAAGTAACGGAATGGAAGGATGAGGAAATGGAGAGAAAGTGGGATGAGTAGGAGGGCTCGCTAAAAGTAGCGATTGGGAGCAGGAGAAATTGGGTGGACCGAAAATTCGGGGAGGTGAACTACTTCTTGACGCAGGTGCCCTCGGGGCATGGGTCCACGAGATTGGGAAAAGAGAAACTGGAGTGTGCGAGAGATGTGAAGTGGAGGATGATGTGGGACATGTGTTTAGATGTTGGAAGAAGGAGGAAGTTTTGAAGAAGTTGGAAAATAAACTGGGAGAGGAGGTGTATTGGGAAAATATGGTGGAGATTATGTTGAGGGGCGAGGAGAAATGGATGGAGATAATTGGCGTAGTGGAGAGAATGATTAGGGAAAGAGAAGGACTCGACATGGCATGTGAGAGGTAGGAGTTATAGAAGGAAGAAGATGATGGAGAGTGTGTGAGGGACCGCCACCCATCTTGACGTATGCTAGGGTAATGATTCCAAGGCGGGAGTAACGGCGAGTTTGAGGTGGGTTTGGTTGGTAGGCATTCCCGTGGGGATGAGTCCAGCACTGTCTGGGTACTGGTTAAGGACCCATTCGAACATGAGTTTCCCATCTCAGCCCGTAAAAAAAAACATGTATTCTACTAGGATTTTTGTCATAAAAATGTACTTATTGCTGCCCTAGGTAGATTCCCAGGAGTTACATCCTGTAATTTTGTAGTGCTATGCTTTCATCAGGATGTGAATGGAAGTTAATTTTTCAATCCTTTGGTTCTCGGAAAGATAAATCAGATTTCTAACCACAGATATTTGATTTAGACCTTTCAGTATCGAATTTAATTTGGTTACAGATAGACATCTTCACAGATTGCAGATATAATGCTTGATGTCTACTGATAACTGGACAATATAAGTTTATTCAGCTTTTTTTGAGTATTGTCTTCTTTGAGAAAATAGTTATGGAATTGATTTCGAATTTTTGTCAAATTGTAAGTTCTAATTTTAAAATATGATACTGCTACTGATTTAATCAGTCTCGATACATGGTTTTCTTCCAAGGTAAGATTTTCTATATTATGTTTTTCGATGCTTTCGAATAAATTAGTTTGTAATAATAATTTGGAGTAGACGCACATTATAAATGTATGTACAAATTTATCGTCTCTTGGAAACTTATTAAATGACAAGACTCTTCGAAGATTCACTTCAACTTCATGGCAAACAGTAATAACGTCTTTCGATGGTAGAACCATGATCTTCCATTTATTTTTCATTGACAACAGATTATTCTTGGTGATTTGCTTTTGTTCATACAGTGCCTGTACACAACTTGAACATTTTAAAGTTTTTTGGACCAATTCAAGAGTATGGCCTGCAACATATGTAACAACATCTTCCAGCATGTCTGTTAATCTAGGGATAACAGGTGATTTATAGTCATATAGATATATTACTTGATCATCCATATCTAAATCATATTTTTTTAGAGCATGTACATCATATATTTGCACTGGTACATATATTTTGTGATCAGTTGTGAATAATATGTTAGTTTCATCTCGGACAATATTCATATTTTTAATATCATGGAGCAATGAACTTTTGTACAACTGGAAGAATTCATAAGCCGAAATGTGATTGCTATAATTATTCTTGGACCTAGAGTTAAATACAATATCGATTAAAATTTTATAAAATCAGTGATCTAACAAACATACTTGATTATTGAATGAAATCAATAAATAACAAAATCCACAATGGACATATAATATACAGGTCGTTTCTAAATTCATGCAACATAATCAGTCTACAGAATTTCTCAGCCCACCCCCCTTCAGGGATATCTCCCCGAAAAGGCAATCCTATTACATTGTATGAGGGTGAAAGTATCAATTCTTAGTTTATTTCATATCATTACAGTTTTCTCTAGCCTATGAATCGCTGCTTCGTAAACACATAACGCAGCAACGTAACGGTCAGATCTTTTGCGCCGCGACCCCCGGTCGCTCCAACCCAACGTAAAGAACCAAAGTTCTAAAAAAGATCAATCTTGCAAAAAATTATGGAAATAATGGTAAAAAATGTATCCGAATAAATTCAAGTATATCACCAGCACTGAGAATACCAGCATAGAATTTTAATGTAGCATCGGTGGTTCAGTGGTAGGCATTCGCTTGCCACGCGGACGGACCGGGTTCGATTCCCGGTGAATCGCTGCTTCGTAAACAAGAGAGAGAGAGGCTCAAGGCACATAACGCAGCAACGTAACGTAACGGTAAGATGTTTTGCGAATTACCCCCTGTCGCTTCGCTCCAACCTAACGTGAAGAACTAAAGTTCTAAAAATATCCTGTGTGATACATTGTTTTAATTACAATGCAAAAGTAGGTTGGTATCACTTTGGCCATAAATTCCTGTCTACCTACTTATTATTTATTCCAGATTTAACAGGCTGATGTGAAATTCTGTTGTTGGTATAGTCGACGTTATTCTTTTAATGCAGCTACCTAATCGTATATCCCCTTTAATTTATGTTGCGGAGCTAAACTCTGAAAGGTATTAATATTATTTTATTTCATGTAATTGATAAAAGCACTTCCGGTTTAAACGGGATACCAGACGTGAACTTAGCCCTTTTTGTATCTCAATCGATTTTTTATGGAAAGCGAATTACTAAAATTATCACTAAAATGTTTTTGATATGTAAAGGTTATCCGTTTTTCACGTGAAAATCATTGAGGAATACAAAATTGAATAAAAATTGCTTCAAATGTCAGTGGCGTAAAAAATGGGAGGGTAAAGGTAACAGATTCTTCCGAATATACATCACTGGATCAAGAATTGAAAAATGTTTTTCTATCAAAATATGCCCTTTTACATTTAAAAACAACCTGCCAAAAGTCAAATCAATTTATCCATCCATTTTAAAGTTATCGAATTAAAACATTTAATTTTTCAAAACTTTAACACCCCGCATTTCGAAAAGTAAATGTGTGGACCGCTTAATCCTCATTTTGTCAAATTTTACAATAGGTATCTACATGCAAACGTTGTAAGTATCATTTGAAAACACCCTATATATCATTTGAAAAGTTATTAGATCTAAAATTTTGAAATTATTCTCAAATTTCAAAAAATATCCCAAATAAAATAAAGAATAAAGATGTAATCCTTACAAATCTGATAAAGTTAATGCTACGGTCATTGGTGTGATTAACTAACATTTTTGTAATTTGACATTAAACTTTTTTTTATCCAATTATTATTTTTGCTTTATTGTTACAACATGTATTGCTGCAGTTAAATTTGTTGTAGGTGCGGCATAGAGGATTGGGAGTGTATTATTTATGGCCGTTTTAATTCCCTCTATCCGAGAGACAGTTTTGAGATCTTGTTCACGAGATGGATAAAAAATGGTACACTGTATATTATATTTTTGTTATGGAGTTTGTTATTAATTAATTTCAATAATTATGGGAAGATTCTACAGGGGAAGTAATTGTACATAGAAGTACCTAGAGTAAAATCTTCACTTCAAAATATTGCGATTTAAATCAATTAGCCTTAATAAAATGTTGATATCAAGAGAGATACAGGGTTAAAATGTTGATATCAAGATACAGGGTGTAGAACATGAAATTTTAATTTCCGTTTTTTACAATAACTTTAACGCTTTTTGACGCATATACTCAAAAATTAAATGTTGGGGGTTTTTGGATATGAGAAATCATAACTTTGTACATATTTCGATGTATATTGTGGAGAGCGCCACATAGGACACGTATGCGGCATGAACGTACGCAACACTTTTTTGCCTTTTACATTAGCGCTACTTTTGCAAAAAATAATTAAAGCCACATCATTACAACAACAAAAAAAGGTACATCTGTTAGTATCCCCAACACATAACGGTTTTAGAGATAATTACATTTTAGTGATTAACTACATGATTATTATTTAATGAAATGAACCGTTAGGATTTGGGGATACTAACAGATATACCTTTTTTTTGCTGCAATGATGTGGCTTCAATTATTTTCCACCAAAGAAGCGCTAATGTAAAAGGCAAAAAAGTTTTGCGTACATTTATGCCGCAAACTTGTCCTATGTCCTATAGGTACAAAATTAGGATTTCTCATATCCAAAAAACCCCAACCTCAAATTTGTGTGCATATGCGTCAAAAAGCGTTGAAGTTATTGTAAAAAACCAAAATTAAAATTTCATGTTTAACAACCTGTATCTCTCTTAATATCAGGCTAGTTGATTTAAATCGCAGTATTTTGAAGTACTTCTATGTACAATTACTCAAGGACCACCCTGTATATAGTGCATAAGGATTGAAACTATTAATGAATTAAACATACCTGATATTACAAAAGAATAATTCCAAATGATCTTGGCTCAGTTTGTGAGTTGGAAGATATTTAATTTTTTTCAATTTTACATAGTCATCATAAATACCCATGATGGAGAAAATGTTTACAATTAGTCCTTGAAATGGACTTTTTTGTGCTGTAGTCACTAGTTTTTTATTACAAATTGTTTTCACATTCTCTAAATAATTCAATGCTTTCGCAAATATAGGTAACCACAGTGTTTCATTTTTTTCCTGTATTGGCATTTTCATTTCAACTGTCATTGGGTTTTTTGAATTGAGCAAATCAAAAACGTTGCTCATAAGGCGAATGAACTTTATAGTTGGACCAGCTTCTTTAAAACGGATATCTTTTACATCGTCCATCATGTATTCCAATGAATCTGCAAAACTCGCACACAATGTTTGCGTTTCCAAAACCTAAAAAATTACACAAGTTTCAGGAGGATGACTAAATTTTTAAATGAGGTTGTACACTGTGGACGAAATAAAGGAGTACATTTTTTAATTGAAAATATTTTTTTCGTTTTTTGGGCGATTTATTTCCTTTTTGCAGGGTTAATAATCTAACATGTCCTCAGCATGACTGTAAATTTGGAAGCAAAAATAATGTAGAGGGCCGGACTTATAAAAAAAATTATATAATAGTGCATTTAAGCTCGTTGCAATTGAAAACTGTTTTAGCTAAACGTGTACTAATATGCTTTTTCGGTAGATAAACTATCCAGAACACTTCAGTGAAAAGGAAATTTTCCGAAATTACCGGATTCGCAAAATACCATTTTTTTTATTAAATAAAATTTTAACAAATAACACATTTATGAAAACAGTTTAGTTACTTTAAAACTCAGAGTAAAATATTATGAATGTGGCCACCATTATTGTTTACCACTTCTTGAAGTCATCTGCGCCATAAATTGTTCCAAACAAACTGAATTATTTCTTTGAGCTGCTCGATTGTTTCAAATTATTGTCCGTCATACAAATTTTGTTCGAAAATTCCCCAAATTGAACAATCAACCGGATTTAATTCTGGGCTGTTAGGTGGCCACATTCATAATATTTTTCTCTAAGTTTTAAAGTTACTAAACTTTTTCCATAAATGTGTTATATGTTAAAATGTTATTTAATAAAAAAATAGTATTCCGCCAATCCGGTTATTTCGGAAAATTTCCTTTGTACTGAAGTGTTCTGGATGGTTTATCTGCCGAAAAAGCATACTAGTAAAATTTTAGCTAAGGCAGTTTTCATTTGCAACGAGCTCAAATGCACTGTTATATAATGCCCGAGAATGCCCAAGTAAGCCATTTAGCGACCTCGCCTCCCTAACTAATAGATCTCAAAACTATTAATAACAAAAACAAAAGGAAAAATAACTGAAATAATGGATAACAGAAAATATTGATTAATAATATTATGAAATATGACGGAAATTAACAAAAATAAATGAGTCACAAGTTGAACATAAGTTCAAATCTAATAGTTTTGAACAAATTTAATTATTTTATTCCATCCTCACATAAATATTCATCCATAATTACCTTCGTTTTCCGCTTCTTTAATTCCAATTTAGTTTTCACTTCATTGCCAATATAGTTTTGGATTTGATTTAGAATATTAATATATTTCAAATCCACCATCTCACCATCTGGATCCATGAATTTAACGAGACAATCCCAATTCATTTTTAAGTGTTTCATGAGATAGCAGGCATCAAAGATGCAATAAACTTTAGAGCGATTTACTGGATGTAGGAAGTAAGGTTTCATATTTTCCACATTTATTCTAGCACCTAAGCTTTCCATCAATTTAAAATTCATAAAAGGGCCATTTGTAGTCAAAGATGTTATAATAACATCAATTTCGTTCAGTCTTATAAGGGTTTCTTTGACAATATTTGCCTTTTCTTCAACAGTGAGAAACTTTATAAAAAAATATGCTATCGGTAGCTTCCAATTTCCATTTAAGGAAACAACCATCAAGACCAGTACTTCATCGGTATACTCAATACTGTCATCATCAGGGAGATTGGTTCCGTAATTTATATAACCCCAGGGTTTTCCATCATAGAAGCCAATTTGTTTTTTGATAGATAATCCATCAAGTAATAGGCTACATATAGTTGAATGACCCTTCTTGGCATTGTCAGAAACTTTGACTTTAATTGAATCGAAAGAAAGCTGCGTATATCCGGGTTCGCATTCAGAATTTGAGTACCAAGTTCGAATAATTTGTTGAGGTGGTAAAGCCAAATTGAATATTCGACGAACGTATTCATATGCTTTCCTCGAGTAGAAGTGAAGAGTACATGCAAAACTACGTATAACATCATCATACTTTTGAGGGCTAACCATTCCTGTTTTGGAGTTATTCAACATTCTTCTCATGTCTGCCAGACGTACTCCAGCAAAAGTCTTTTTTAGAACAGAACAGGCATCAGAGCTTAGAATATTTTTCCTCTTAATATGGGTAACAATTTCTTGTAAATGGTTAACTTTTTTTGGAACAATCTTTTTTTTGTGGCATTTGTAATTTAATGATTGAATTTTTTGTTTTTGATCTTTGATCTGCTTTTTCATATTTCTTGGAGAATATCTGTAAAACATGAATTTTAAATTTGTATCAATATACAGTTTGATAAATAAATGTATTAAACAGGGTGACTCATCCTATTTCTTATTAAATTTGCCATGGAAATATTAAAAGATAATTAATATAAATATCAATTTCTATATTTACTTCTGATACAAATGATATTTGTGAAACCTATCGAGTAATGAACAAGGTGATTGTTTGGTGTGATAAAGCTCAGCAAGGTCATATCAAAAAAAAGTTATTAATAAAAATTGTAGATAACTTTAAACTCCATTCCATGGAATGGAGCGATGGCTGGATAACACCAATTAAAGAAAGGAGATCCAACAAAATATCAAAGCTATAGATGTATAACACTGCTTAACACAACTTACAAATTACTCACAACACTTATACGACGAAAGTTAGCAAGATACGCTGAAAGAATAATTGGACAATACCAACATGGATTTCGGGAAAATAGGTCGACCACAGATGCAATACACATTGTAACACAGACAATAGAAAAATGCTACGAGCATGGTATAGACTTACATGTAATATTTATAGATTTCAAACAAGTATTTGACAGTGTCTCCCGAAGTAAACTATTACAGGATATGAAAGAGTTGGCAATACCATCAAAGCTTATCAGATTAACAAAAATGTCTATGGAACAATCAAAGGCAAGAGAAGGAATCACGGAAGAAATCTCGATTGAAACAGGAGTAAGACAAGGAGACGCCCTATCCACCACACTCTTCAATAGACGGAGCAGTAAGGCAGACTGAAATAAGTCGAACAATTGCGCAAGCTTCGACGCAGGTAGTAGCATATGCCGATGATATAGCGTTAATGGCAACAGACAAGAGAAGCATGGAAAACGCATTGTTAACTCTCATCAGAGAAGCAGGGAAACGAGGATTACAAATTAATGAAGAGAAGACAAAATATCTCATATGCTCAAGAAAAGAGAAACCTCGAGAGAAATCGAACATAAAAGAGATAAGAATAGGGGAAAATTGTTTCGAAAAAGTGTCAGTCTTTAAATACCTAGGGGTAATTATTACCAGCAATAACAATTAAAGCGAGGAAATAACCCAGCGAATACTGATGGGCAATAAGATGTTTTGGAAGTACAAAAAAATACTGAGAGATGGAAATTTGAGTAAACAAACAAGGCTGAAATTATATAAAGCGTCAATACGTCCAATTGTAACATATGCAACGGAAGCCATGTGCCTTACAGCCAAGGACATAGAAAAACTAAAAATACTCGAAAGGAAAATCATACGAAGAATCAACGGCCCCAAAAGAATAGACAACGATCAGTACAGGAGCCTATACAATAATGAGATTGAAGATATTCTAGGAGAAGATATCGTTAATGTAGTTAAAGACCAAAGACTACGGTGGTAGGGACACATTCACCACAGACAACCAGAGGAGCTAATAAGAAAAATCACTGCATGGACACCACAAACAACAAGACCAAGGGGAAGGCCAAAAGAAAAATGGGGGAATCAAATAATCGAAGACATTAAAATTCTTGATATTAGAAACTGGAATAGACTGTGCCAGGACAGAAAGAAGTGGAGAAAAATTGTAGACAAGGCAAAAAAACACAAAAAACTATGAAGAAGAAGAGATCTCAGATAACAAGGCGGAGTGATTCACCACAATAAAGGAATCTAAGAGCTCCAAGATGGAGCGCTAATCATTTCTACAGAAATATAAAGGCTAATATATATATTTAAACTCCATATTTCAAAATTAGTTACTTCTAATAGGTATTTGAAACAAAATCTTATTCATAAGAGCAGTATGTAATGTAGTTTCTGGACTTTTTTGAAGAATGGTGTGAGCTGAATTTAATTGATGCTAACTTAGAAATTATATTGGTAGGGGATTTCAATATTGATTGGTATAGTAATTCAAGTTATACTAAAAGGTTAAAATGTATTGTTAGTGATATAGGTTTTGAGAATGTGGTAAAAGAATTTACACATGCAAATACTCATGGAGGTTCATTAATTGATTTAATTATTACAAACTCAGACATTACAACTGAAGTAATGGACACGCCAAAAATAAGTAGTCATAGAAATATTATTGCAAAACTAAACAAATAAAATAAACAGAAAAGGGGAACGATGGTTATTGATAGTAGAGGTTTGATTATACTACAATTAATAATAATCTAAAATATATTACATGGAGTTATTGGTTACATGACATTAATGAAAAATACAGGGATTTTGTAAATAAAATTTTGAAAGTTGTCAATGAAGTGGCACCAAAAAAACAAGTAAAAATTCTACCACATTATCAGACCTGGTGGAATGATCGAGTTAGAGCTGCTACTAGTGCGAGAGATGAAAGTTATAAAACTTTTATTACCAACAAATCAGAAGAAAACTGGCAAATATATAAATGCAATAGGAATAAAGCAGTGAACGTAATTAAACATGAAAAAAGAAAATATTTAGAAACAAAAATAGATTTAAACAAGGGTAATCCTACTGAGATGTGGAAAACTTTGAAAT
This sequence comes from Galerucella tenella, assembly GCA_910591685.1. Taxonomy (NCBI): domain Eukaryota; kingdom Metazoa; phylum Arthropoda; class Insecta; order Coleoptera; family Chrysomelidae; genus Galerucella; species Galerucella tenella. The sequence goes on along the minus strand of CAJUYH010001258.1, from coordinate 78,746 downwards.
CATTCATTCCAACAGCCACGAGCAGCTTTACTAATACTAATATTGAATTTGATAATCTTTATGACAATCACCAGAATCTTACTTTTCCAAATGCTTTGAATCATTACTATGTGAAGAGTATTGAGCAAATATCTGAACAGTTGGCTTCAATTAATAATTATCCGATTATACCTCTAACTGTAATTGAAACTTTTGTGAGTTTTAAACTAGTGAATTATAATGATTTAAAAGAAATATTATTTTCAATGTCAAATAAAAATAGCCCAGACGAAATACCCACAATTTTATTAAAAGAATGTTTTGATAGTTTATCACAACCTCTATTGCATATTATAAATTTTTCTATTGAAACAAGTTTGGTTCCTGATGATATTAAGATTGCTACAATAATTCCAATACCAAAAATTTCGAATCCAACTAAAGCTCAACATTTAAGACCAATAAATTTGATCAGAGCTATCGGAAAATTAATTGAAAAAGTAATATATCTTCAAATTATTGATTATTTAGAGGGAAATAAAACAATAAGTAACGTGCAATCAGGATTTCGTAGTAAACACAACTGTGAAACTGCTTTACAGTTGGTGTTACATGACTGGAAGTTATCAATTGAAAATAATCTTGTCACAATAGCGGTATTTTTGGACTTACAGAGGTCGTTTGAAACTATTTAATAGGGGTAGATTATTAATGAAATTTAGAGTTATTTGTTTGGGGGGTTGTGCACTTGACTGGTTGGGACATTATTTGGAAAACAGGAAACAAAAGGTAAAGGTGAGTAATTGTGTCTCAGATACTATAGAGAATGATATGGGGGTGCCACAGGGTAGTGTTCTGGGTCCGCTACTGTTTTTAATTTATATCAATGACATTGCTAGTGTAGTCAAAAGATGCTCAATACACTTATTTGCGGATGATACCCTGGTCTATTTTACCCATGAAAACATTGAGAAATAAAGAAATAAATAGCTCTATAAGTAAAATAAATGATTATTGTGACGGAAATTCGTTGAAAATAAATTACGAAAAGACAAAATGGATGTTAATTGGGGGTAGTGGAATTTTAAGAAAATTATATATAGCAACACAGAGTGTTTCTATTGACGGAATGAAGCTTCAGAGAGTCGAAAAAATTAAATATCTAGGGGTGATGGTTGATACAAATTTACAATTTAAGGAACATGCTAATAACGTCATCAAAAATATTTCATACAAAATTAATTATTTGAGACGCTGTTCTCCACATCTCACCAAATGGGCTAAAATAGTTATTTATAATACTCTTGTATTACCTCATCTTAATTATTGTGCGACTATTTTGTATTTGCTCAACCAAAATGAGTTGCAACGATTGCAAAGGTTGCAGAATGGAGGAATGAGGATAATACTGAACTGTTCGCGATTGGAACCAATCAACTCCATGTTAAATGTGCTTCAGTGGTTGCCTGTTGAAAAATATTTACTCTTTTATTCCGTGATATTTATATTTAAGATTAAATTAGGAATCTCCCCAGTATATTTACAAAATATTTTAAGCTATAACCAGGACGTTCATGAACACAATACTAGAAATAAGCAAAATTTTAGAGTTCATAGGGCCACGAAAAAATGTACACAAAATTCAGTTTTTTTCAAAGGTGTACAGGCTTTTAATAATTTGCCTGAAGATATTAAATGCTCTACAAGCATAATAATATTTAAGAGAAAACTGACTGATTACTTGCTGACTAGTTGATGTTTTTTTTGTGTTATGTTTTGTAAAATTGACTTTGTTTTATCATTTTAATGGTATTTTAAATATATACTTATGTATTTTTTATATTAAATGTGAATGTATTATCATGTAAATTTCTATGTAAAATTAGTTTTTTTGACTAAATAAACGATTTATATATACTTAGTATAGCAAATACAGATGTATGTAATTATTATGGACAATTACATTTCTCTTCATTCATCTAATAGAAAGTAAGATACTGTGAGAATATTATAATAATTCAGACACTCACGCATAGTTATGCAACTGCTCAACCAGTCTCTTGTTACTTTTGAGATTCTCTTTTAATCCTGTACCCTCAAACTTCTTGGTTACCCTAAAACAAGAAAACCAACATGTTTAGTCAATAATTGCTCTGAAATTCAAATATGGAGCCATGAATAAAGGTTAACAATAACTTCAAGTTATACTGTAATTAGAGTAGAATTCTATCCCAAACTTATATTTTCCCATATAAGGACTTACCTGGGTTTTTTCGACTGAGACTCTCCTATCTGACATGCGATTAAAGTTGCATTTTTTGGTAAAAATAACCTTGGAACTGCATTGCTTTTTAGAGTTGTTCTACCATTTACTTGTTTTAAATCATCTTCTGGAAAATGTTTTGAACATATCACATTGTGAGGACTGAGATTTTCCTCCAAAGATCTGCCAATTGCCCGAAGCCAACTGGCACTCCTTTTTTTCCCCAAGCTGCAAGTAAAAAATAATATTATTATTATTATTATTTTGGATACGGTTCGAGTAATTCAATAGTTTGAAATCTGCTTGACCTGTGATATGAGATTCCAGGGACACTTCCACGGTTTTCACAAGTTATTACTAAACAACTTTTTGACATTTTCGAAAAATAATTAGAAACGAATCGAAACCAAACCAAATTGAAATTATTCACAGAGCATAATCGTATAATTGAAAGCAAAGTAAAGAAAAGATTATTATGATGATTAAAAAAATTCAAACAGACTAAATCAGCTGTCACATGTCAAATATCGCGCCTCTGGCTCCACACAGCTCCACAGACCATTATCACGTGTTCTGTGATCATCACACATCACACTCGTTCTCGTTTCAAGCGCTGTTTACCCGCCGAGCACACTCGTCATCTCGATCACTTGACAAATCGAAAATTCATTATAGATGCATCCAAATTTCCGTTCTCCTATTGAGTGAAAGATATTTAAAAGATGATTTCCGGAAATTTCTGTGCACGTGCAATTAAGGAGTGATCTACATATAGTTCTATATAACCCTGTCCATTATCTACTTTTTGAGCCCCCCACACGCACCACTACCACAGAGTACACTCGGTGTACTCTGTGCCACTACTCTACAATTTAAAAAGAGGAAAAATAGAAGAAGACGATGCTGTACTGTCAACAGTTGTAACCATTATTTAAATTTTTGTTTATATTATTAGTTTTTGGCATGTAAATAGAAGTTATAAACAAAATTAGATCTTAGTTAAATGTATTAGTATAAAATCACCGTATGCCAATTTTGTCCAGTCGTATTTAGGTGTATATATGATAATTTTAAATGGATTCATTTGGCAAAAAGATCGAGGTAGTAAATCACTTTGGTAAAAATTTTAAAATATCTAATTTTTATAATTTTAGGACTATGAAGTACATAGCTTATTGGGAAAAGGTGGTTTTGCATCTGTGTATAGAGCTAAATGTTTAAAGACTGGCACTGAAGTAGCTATAAAGATGGTAGGTGTAGGTTTTTAAATTATTCTTCATTCAACTATAGTTTTATTCTACTTCAGATAGATAAAAAGCTTATGCAGGCCACTGGAATGGTAAATAGAGTAAAACAAGAAGTAGCTATACATTCAAGACTGAAACATCCATCAATTTTAGAATTATATGAATGTTTTGAAGATATAAATTATGTGTATTTAGTGCTAGAGCTTTGTAACAATGGAGAATTACAAAAGTATATCAAAGGAAAGGTAAGTAACATAACAGTATTTACGAGAAAACAAATTTTTAATGTAGATTATTTTTATCATTAGGCATATCTTTACTTACCTTTACCTACTGTATGAAGTGATATTTTTTTATGAATAAAAAATGGGTGAGTAGGGCAATTAAATGTGTGAAAAAGGCTCGGAAAAAGGACACTGAATGCATATGCTGCATTCAATTTTTCCATTACAGACCTATGAAAATAATGAAATCAAAAAAATATTTTGAATGTTTTAATTCAACTTTCTCAGGAAATTACAACTAATAACTTATATCAAGTGTAGTTTATTTTTTAAATGGTTAATTTATTTGTAAGTTCCCAAGATTCTTTATTGTATTTCTTGCAATTGAAGAAAATGTGGTCCAGTAAATATTTGCAAATTTGGACAATTTTTTATTTGTATTAAAAAACATCACACTGTTACATATTTTGGGTAGAAAAATGAGATAGGTTCGTTTATTTTCTGATAGTAGGAATATGTTTTCAAAAAAATCTACTTTTCTGAATTTTCTGCGAAATTCTCTGATACAACTATTACCAATGAAATGTTTTATTTCAGCATCTTTCAGAAAATGAAGTTAGCAGCATCATGGGACAAGTAGTAGAAGGAATCAGATATCTCCATTCCTATAAGATTTTACACAGGGATCTATCGCTATCAAATTTGTTACTTACAAGAGACATGCAAGTGGTAAGCTTTAATATTAAACACATATTTTTGAAGATAATCCCTTGTTAACATGTAGTTAATGAAATAAATATTATCAAATAGTGACAAATGACTTGTACTATGTTAAATATGCAAGTCTAAGCATACAGATTGTGAAAAATCTTATCTCAACATACGATTTTCACAAATACAAAAGAAAGAATACACAAATACCTATTCATGTTTAAATGAAAATGAACAATATTCAGAACCTAATCATACTCAATAATCAACATAAACAATGGAGCAATTACAAAACGGGATATGTATGTTTATAAAAACTGAAAAAAAAGGATGTTTGAATTTGAATTACATAATACTTATGTACTCGTAACTTAAAATTTCGATTGGAAATAACTTGTTATTGATCTTTGGCGTAGTGAATGACATATTTTCATTGCGACCAATTGCTCAAACTGCTTCAGTTGTAAAAACTGTCTTCCAAACCACTCAAAAGCAACATATAGCTAGAGCTTTGAAAGCTGCTTTCAATTTAATAGTTATTGGTATTTAACATTGTTGCCGCATCAAATGCCGTTGAAATTTTTAAAACAATGATAGACAAAAATTGGGAATATTAGTACATTTGGCAACAAAACGCTTGAAATAGAAGTGCATTGAACACACGCCCATCTGTATAGGTAGAGGGGACTGAGCGAACAATTCTTCTCTCTCTTTCAAGTAGTCTTGTTCATAATATCCTATTTGTACTTGTATGTATGTATCGTATTGTCGTACTTGTGTAAATCGTATGTTCGCAATCTGTATAAGTTTTGGTTGGGACAAGAATTTTTTTTTTAGAAAATTGCTGATTTTGGACTAGCAACCCAATTGACCAAACCGGATGAAAAACACATGACCATGTGTGGAACACCAAATTTCATATCACCCGAAGTTGCTTCCAGAGGATCGCACGGATTAGAGGCAGACGTATGGGGATTGGGATGTCTTTTATACACTCTTTTAGTGGGTTCGCCACCTTTCGATACACCTGGTGTAAAAAGTACCTTAACGAAGGTGGTAATGTCCAATTATGTATTACCTAATTACCTTTCACCGGATGCTAAAGATCTGATAAATTGTTTACTTCAAAAAAATCCAAAAGATCGTATGAAATTGGAACAAATTTTAGAGCATTCTTTCATCAAAAAAGGACGGGTAAGTTTTATAAGTATTATTTCACATTAAGGCTGCCACACCGCCCTCAAATTTCATAACATGAAACTGTGACTTCTAATGTATATACATAGATGGCAATATGCGTCTAGACGGCAAGAAAATATTTTACAATACGCCGTTGCCAATTGTTTAGCGGAATTGAGTGAATAGAAACAAACCTCTTACAATAAGTAGGTAGGTAGGTAGTTACCCTGTCTAAATATAGCCCTACACAATGACCCTCAACTCAAATGAAGTGATATTTTCGTCAATAATCTCATAATCGGTTTATATAATTCTAGTCATCAATGTATTATCCCAGAAATTATATATAGGGATATTCCAAAAGGATTAAAAGCGAGAGAGAAAAATTTGGAAGAGATATTATTTTGTACTTCAAAACTGAAGCTGTGTGTATACGTTATAATTATTGTAATATTATTTAAATGAGCTACGACCATAAGTACCAGTATAAAATCGTAAGTGTTTTATTGGAACTTTAGTTCTTTACGCCAGGTTATGTTTGAGCGACCAGGGGTCGCGACGCAAAAGATCTGACCGTTACGCGTTACGTTACGCTACGTTATGTTACATTGCTTCGTTATGTGCCTTGCTTTTGCGTGCTTGTGCCTCCTTAGTCTCTCTCTCGTTTACGAGGCAGCGATTCATAATAATAAATATGCTCCTACCCGGAACTCGGGCCGCCCGCGTGCAATGCGAGCATTCTAACCACTGAACCACCGATGCTATATTGAAATTCTATGCAAAGCTGGTATTCGCAGTGCTAGTGATCTACTTGAATTTGTTCGGATAAATTTTTACTATTATTTCCATAATTTTTTTTGCGCGATTAAGGGGTCTAGCTACTTTTCGAAATACAGGGTGTTGAAATTTTGAAAACTTGAATGTTTTAATTCGATAACTTTAAAATGGATGGATAAATTGATTTGACATTTGGCAGGTAGTTTTTAAATGTAAAAGGGCATATTTTGAAAGAAATTGTAGTTTGTGCAACTAGTGTGGATATGATGGCCATATCGCACGAGGACGAAGATGGAGCACGACGCCGTAGGCGGAGTGCTCAATCGTTCAAGTGCGATATGGACAATCCACACGAGTCGTGCAGCATATTTTTTCTACGACCCACTTAGGAAAAAATCTAGAAAATTAAAATTTCTATAAACTGTAATATAACTTCAAATTAAAAATTTAACAATTCAATTTCATGTTTCCACTAATTTTGTGGTAAACGAATGTCCAATTTTTATAATGCTACGGTTTCCTTTTTTAAATATACGATGCTGTTATAAGTAGATGTTGCCAGTCGGACTCCCTCATGGAGGGTACCGTACCATTATCTATTCTATAATAATGAATATTCTGCTAAATATTTCAAACGTCTACCTGTTGTCGTTATTAATATCAATAAAAAAAAATTCCTCACGGGGAATCGAACCCGGGTTTACCGCGTGAGAGGCTGGTGTGCTTACTACTCAACCACCAAAGAATATGTAAATTGTTTATCTATAACGTCAGATGTATTACATAACTTTTGCTTAAAAGGAACTAAAGTTCCTACCGTGTGTCCCGCGACACGTTCTACCTTTTTATATTCAGACTTGGGAATGTAGACATACCTGGTGGAAGAAATTAATTTTCTTTAAAAAAATTCAGCTTTCCCTACATTTCCTTTCCTTTATCACATTCGAAAGTTGTAGGTATCTATTCTGAAATGATACCTACAGTAACAGTAATTTTTCTTTTTTCTCTCATTTTTGTGGGAATCAAACCACAATAATGTTTTCATATTTTTTTATTTCGACGTTTCGGTAGTTTTTCGTTGTGTCAGATAGGTACCAAAAGTTATTTAATTACTAATTTATCTTGACAACGGTAGCGTTCCAGCTCGTCCAGAAACGTCGAAATGAAAAAAATATAAAAACATTATTGTAGTTTGATTCCCAAAAAAAATAAGAGAAAAAAAATAATAAGTAATGCCACAAGGAACGTACAGAATATATTTAGTAATTTTTTTAATAAAAACGGCAACTGTGGTAGTGTATTAAATTTGTAATTGTAAAGGGAAAATAAGTAATGTAGACAATGAACTAATATGAGAGGTGGACAAATTCAAATAGATTCCAATTAGATTCCGAGCATAGAAAAACGGGAGAAAAATCCATAAGTTCTGAACAATTCAATTCCATGAATCTTCTAAACATACTTTAATGTACCGGTTGCATTTTTATCAGTGTAATTTTCCTAAATGGAACAGATAGATTTAACAAGGCAACCCTAATTTCTTTGGAACTCAATTACGTGGTAGTCCACTTTTAGCGGCTAAATTGAGAAATAAAATGTAGATTTTCGGCAAATTACTGATAATATTTTGAGTTTGGCAACGCTGCTTCAAATACTTTGCTGTCAAATTAAGCTAATTCACAATTTATTTCAGTAATTTGATTCGGACACCGCATTGGTTAATAATTTTATTTTGAAAATTACTTGAGGCAAGTTTTGAACTAATATGATTAATTGACTCTTGAGATTTATAGGAAACATGTTGTAAAAGTATAATGTTGTATACTCAAAAAATAAATATAACAAATCCAATATATTATAGTCTCATGTGACATTACCCTTAGAGATGACATCTGTTAAAATACTCGATGAACTACAATTGAGATATGGAGTGAGTAGGAAATTCAAAAAATGAATGATTTAGTTTCATACCGTTATAGGACAAAATAACAGACGAATATTACTTTTTATTAAACGATAGTGAACAAATTCTTATGTAGAATGTGACCTGCACATAGGTTTTCGAAGTGCTCACAGTAAAATAATTAGGGTTAATGTGATTCAATTCAATGTTAATATAATACTACATTTGTATATGCAGGTAATAATCTGTGTGTCTATCTTATTCTCTTACATAACTAGTTTACATTATATGATTCTTCCATCATTAATAAGGTGTGAATTAAGAAATTGATATTCAAAAGTTCCGCCATTGCCAAATTGTGCAGCCTTACGAAAAATACATAAATATTGTAAGTACCGGGTGATCAGTTAAGGGTAGCGAGCGGCCATATCTCATAAGATATTGGTAGTATAGATTTAGAAAAAAAGTTCATGATAAAAGTCGCCAAGAGAAATTGCTGGAAATTATTTTCGAGTTTGTCAAACGTCCGCTAGAGGGCGTAACAACCAAGACTAAGTAGAAAAATGGGATTTTTATAGAATTTTGCCTAATGAAAGTTTATCGATGATATCATTTTCATATTTACTGACTATTCACCTACACTTTTTGTCTGAAATGTTTTGTTCTATCTATCAAAATAAAGCGGTGGGGGAAGTTCAAATGTTTTTTTGAACAAACTAAGATTTCTCCCGTGTCGCTTGACCGATTTTAACAAATTTAGGCTCATATGGAAGAGCATAATTTACACTACAAAACGCTTACTTGGTTTTGACTTTTTGACATTCGTCTTCGCCGCTAGATGGCGTTAACTGAAATGGTAGCAAATTTTTCAGTTTTTTTCAAAAAAAAGCAAATGTAATGGTATATTCTTTTTTACATATTTTAAAAGAGGATATATTTTTCTAAAATTTAATGAAAAGAATTAGTGACATATGAGTCTGGTAAAGTGACATATGCGACTTTGACATTACTCGAAAATCATCATCTGTCAGTGTCACGCTTCTCCCTATTATGGCTCGATAATAGTTTTCTTGCGATTTATTTATAACAAATTATTGTTGGAACTCCTTTGACTTCAGGAATTAACTTTTATAATGCTTCAGGGTGTACCTTCAATTTAAATATAACAAATAATAAGTAGATCTGTTCTCTATAAGTACTGTTTACTTTGTCATAATAAAATGCTATGAAATATACCTCAGTTTTTTATATTCTGAATTCTGAGCAGTTGGCGATAAATTTTTGTATGCACCACGTCAGTAAAGTGTCTTTATCGGACTCGCCTGTTATTCGCCTTGCTTCGCTCGTCTCATAATGATTTGAGGGAGGAAAGTGTGTACTTTCTATAGGGGTAGGAGGAAAAATAAATTCTTATATTAATTATGTGTATTTATTTATTGATTCAAAAAATTTGATTATTGCTTAAAAGGAACTAAAGTTCTTACCGTGTGTCCCGTGACACGTTCTTCAATTTTTTTAATGATTCCCTCTCTACTTGGTCTGTACCTTGTTCTTTCTGCAACGCTTTCCACCACTATATGTAGAGGGGTGAGGTTGAGAATCACTTCCATGGCTGCCGTAGGGCATGTTCTCATTGCTCCTGTAATGCATATACCGGCTAGTCTTTGAATTTTGGAGAGGTTTTCTCTCGTCGTCAATAGGCTAGTTCTACTACTCCACGCAATGGCTCCATAAGTGATGATTGGTCTCACTATGGCAGTGTACATCCAGCTTAGGATTTTTGGGTTACAACCCCAGTTTCTTCCTGCCAGATTTCTGCACAGCATTAGAGCCATTTTTTTGCAGTAACGATTGTTGCCAATTTTTTAGCATGACTCTATCTCCCAGTTAAGGTAATCGCGTTCGCCAGTGATACTATAAAATTAATAATCGTGATGAAGACCTAATTTTGAAATTTGCTTAGTCACACATTTTATTTTTCTCTTTTAGATACTTTCCACACATGTTACCAACGATAGTGGAATTCACACAATGTCAAGCAAAAGGGATAGCACATTTGGAGATTGCACATCACTGCCATATTCTAATAATATTTATTCTTCCAATAATCACCCTAGAAAGACAAATAGTGATTGTTTGCCGCTTCAAAATAATTATTCAAACAACCAATTCTGTTCAGGTAAATATTTATGGACACAACATGCCTCTTGTTATTCGAAGGCTTTATAAAGGAAAACACTTTTCTTCTTACAGAAATGGAACGACTTCGTGTATACAGTTGCGAAGGTTTACCCACTTGGAAAAATTTTAGACCTACAGAGCAAACCTCAAAATGTTGCTCGCAGGTATCGACATGTCGGTGTAATCACGAAAACAGGAGATCTTGCTGTAGTGGGGTTGTGTCGGGCATAACCAGCTGTAGTCAGGAACGGCATAATATACCTATCGATCCTGGAGGTAAATATTTGTAATTATTTGTTATAGCATCTTACATGCACAAATTACACGTAGTTGCCATGGAAACAGATAATATGAAATATGATGAGAAAAATAAAGTTTAAATGTTCATCAAATGAAATACGGCATTGGAATGTTATTATGCCGACTTTCAGAAAAAAATATTGTCATGCCGCGTTACAAAGGAAAGAATTGTTTACCATTTTGCAACCAAAAATTAGGAGTGGTAAAGAAAACAAAAACTGACCAACTATTTTTTTTAATTCTATAAAATCTAAAAAGTCTTAAGAGTGTGTAAAATTACAAATGTAATTTCAGGATACAATTATTGTGACACTAAATGCAACCCACCTTCGATACACTCTCATCATTCCGACCCACCGTTTAAAGAAAACGTAAATTACCTCTATAATTGTGAGGGATATACTAAAAAAGACATCAATCAAACCGAAAAATATGTAAGAGATAGAAGCCCGAAACAGTTCAAAACTGCCAAAACTACTTTAACAGCACTTTGTTCAGAACGCTTACAACCGACCAGGCATCAAACAAAAAATGCCGTGTTGAGTATATTAAAAGACGGAGAAGTTTGTGTGGAATTTATTAAAAAACGAGGAAGCATGAAGAAGGATTACGTATGCGAAGTTATGAGGTAAGATTTAAAATAGTATATTATACCGCGAAGGGTCGAGCCCCGAGCGAGGTTTATAAATGTCTTCAGCACCATGGAGTATATACAATTTTTTCCATTACTATCCTGTACAATTTTTTTCCGCTACCAGCCAAATTTAAGACAAAATTTAAAAATAATTCACAAACGCACCACGAGAAGCGTTTACTCCTTCGTCTGACTGACAAGTACACTGTCAGTTTTCGATGTATTATGAATGTACTCATGTCATCAGTCATTTCTGGTTGAGCGCGAATTTTAAACTAATTACATTTTTGTTCAAATAATTTTATCTTGATAGGTAATTTCAAGCAGAAAATATGTTGAAGACCATCTCCTGGACATACAAACTTAAGTTGCACAAGTTTTTGTTGAACTACTATCCCTGAATTCTCAAAATATTTGAATTTGTCCATTGTTGACCTAGGTTACTCGCATTAACTCAATACATAAAAATATCAAATTTACAGTAGAAATTGAACAAAATAAGTCCATAAACTTTCTAGATCTTACAATTTCAAATATAAATAATAGACATGACTTTTCTATATTTCACAAACCATCACATTACAATTCATAATAGTTCAGTCCACCCAATTAGTCATAAATTAGCAGCTTTCAGTAGTATGATACATAGACTTTTAACAGTTCCATTGAATATTGACAATTACAATAAAGAACTAAATATAATAAAACAAATAGCGGTTAATAATAATTACGATCCAAATTTAATTGACAACATCATAAATAAAAAGATACGAAAACATACTCTAGAACAAGTATTTCCTTCTGATAAAAACAAAAATAACTAAAAGCTTAACTTACTTTGGAATACCATCCTTAAAAATAAAATCATTTTTAGATACTTTAGACTTGAATATTTGCTTCAAAACCGACAACAATTTATCCAAATTCATTAAAAACAACAAATCCAAATCTTCAAAACTAAATAAATCAGGAGTTTATAAATTAAAATGTGGTAATGACGACTGTGATAAAATTCATATAGGTAGAACTTTTAGAAATTTTAAAACTAGAATTTCAGAACAAAAACTTAGTTATGACAACCAAAAATCAGATTTCAACTATTCAAATCATTTATTAGCAAACCAACACTCTTTCGATTCAAATTTTGAAATTTTGCATATAGAACCTATATCCTTCAAATTAAATCTTTTAGAAGCCCTAGAGATAAATAAAAACAAATATTCAGATAATCTTCTTAACGACCAACTTGATATTAACAATTCTCCATTATTAAACCTTTTTACCTAGAAAGATTCCTGTAGGATTGTTGTGAATGAGTTTCCAGGTAAACTTGTTAAATACTTTAGTTAATCCCATATTTAGACAAATTCATTTCATTTCCTTGTAAATAGATTATATTTTATTGTTAAATATCCGTATAATTTAGTATTAAGGCACTGTATAAACAGAAAGTTTCTCATTATACCTCCATTCGTTTGATAAAGCTACTGTGTTAGCGAAACGCTTCACTTTATGTTTAAATGCAATGTAGATTTAACAAAATAAAATTGTTTGATTTCATAATTTAAATTTGTCTAATAGTGGAAAAAATTGTATATACACCACGTTGGAGAAGACATTTCTAAGCCTCTTTATTCTATTTATAGTATCTATTGAAATGGAGCACCCTGCATTTCGTTTACTACCACACTAATCACATACATTTATTAAAACTTTTCGCCTTCAAATTGAATAAATAGTTCACCACAACCATATTTTAGAATACTTTGCAAAAACCCTGTATATTATTGATAAAAAAATATATAAGGTATAACCAAATCAAACCATTTTTTCCATTGACTATATTAATATCCAGTAGAAATGAAGAATTGGGCCCTTTTTAGTGGTCATGGCATTTTTTATTAAAAAAATAGACAGATTCCGATTTTATTTATAAATTCAATAAATTCTTATTAAATTACAACAAAACTAAAGCACTAGTGTAGAAATAAATTTTCATATAAAGGCAATTGTTAAATTGCTCACAATGATCAAAGTATGTCGATACAATTGTTACCTATTATTTATTTAAAATAATAAGGCAAGATAAATTGCAACGGCGACTCAATGTGGAGAGCACCAACGGAGATTATCCGTCGCACATTAAATGTAAAAATTTGCCTTTCAGCGGTGATCGGTGCTACAGGTTCCCGACGAGAATCACATGTTGGTAAGGAAAAAGGACTGGCTACTCGCCGTCCGGTAGATATTTAAATATTCAATGATAGTGGCCAAATATAACGTTACACAATGTAGAAGATAATAACTGAATATTGTGAATGTGAATATTTTAACGTGTAGTTCTATTTTAGAATATCACCTGATGGAATGAGAATAGTTTTATATGATTTAGAAGGGACTAAGGGAGTTCCTCTTGAAGAAGAACCAATCCCAGTACCAGTCCAAGGCGCAGACAAGATATTTGGATTAGAAAATTTACCCGAAAAACATTGGAAGAAATATTCTTATGCAAAAAAATTTATAGAATTGGTCAGAGCAAAAACTCCAAAAGTTACATATTACACTGATAAAGCAAAATGTTTTCTGATGGAAAATCTTACGGATTTTGAAGCTTGTTTCTACGATGGTAAGTATATCATTCATTGAAATATGAAATAGTTTTTGCGTAAATGTCACGCGTAATACAACTCGAGTAACGTACTATACTTTTTCTACGCCCATATATTTTCTTCTATGAAATAACGCGACTTATTTTTTGACAAATTGTATAATGTGTTGATGATATTTAGGGCCTAACTTTAACTGTAGATGTGAAAAAGGAGATAAGTAGATTCTATTGTTATACTCTTTTCAATTATAGAGAGAAATTTCAAAAAAATCTATATACAGGGTGTTGTTTTTAGGAAAAACGAGTTTTGTAATTTTTAGTTAAGCCGGACCTGCAATATCTTTTTGGAGAAGCTTCTGATCGAGCTTATAGATAATGGTTATTACGTGTACCAAATTTCAAAATAATATACAGGGTAACTCGGAAGTTATGAGGTTCGAAAGAAATAGGATAAATTTATAAAACACCCTATATCTGGGTTATAAGGTGCAGAAGACACATTGAATATAGGTTTTTGGAAGCACCAAAGTGATCCCCATCTACAGTTAAAGTTAGGCCCTTTCCGAATGAAACACCCTGTATCACTAATGCTAAAAGCTTTTATGTTTTTCAATCGACTAAATGTATGTGAATTGACCAAATAAAGTAGAACATAAAAATTTGATTAAACAAAGATATTAAAGTTTTCTTATCTCTAATGGCCGTTTGCACCAATTGATAATTAAGTAGACTTAAAGTTAAGTGGCGCTTTGAGAAAGTTTTGTTTTGCACCATGAGCAACTGGGTAGCTGATAATAAATTTGCTGACATCAGCACCTACTAACATTAATATTATTGTGCTAATAAATGGAACAAAAATTATGAAGGGAGGTTTGAAAATGCCAATATATCCAAAACCAGTATTTTTTGAAACTAATACCTTTTTGTCGTAAAAATTATGTAGCTTTAATATTTTCCAATAAATAGAGGGATACCGTTAACGATAAATAAGTTAATCGCACAGTTACACCAACAACATAGCTTTTGTGGCGCTCTCTAGAAAATACATCGAAGTGGATAACATATTATGTTTTCCCAGACCCTAAAACCCCTATCTTCAAATATTTACTTTTGTATATCTAAAATCTTTCAATTTACTGAGAAAAACATTTTCGACATTTCAACTTTGCCACCCTGTATCTGTCTCATCATCAATATTTTATTAACCTAACCCAAGTTACGTCAGATTGTAATATTCTCAGGCCAAGAATCTTCCATTTCACTTTGGACCATTACTTTCGGACCACCCTGTATATTTTTTGGCACTTGATCAAAAAATATTGTTTTCAACACTTACGCTAAGTATCTTCATTTTAGGCGGTAAGGTAACTAAATCGTCCACCGAAGGAATTACACTGATCGATGCATCAGGACATAAATTTGTGTTTGTCAATCAAACTGAATGTACTAGTTTAAGTGGTACATTAGATTTGATGTGGATGCACTGTCAGGATTCTTTCGATTACTGCATTTTACTGGAAAAGACGCTCTCTACATTACCTCGTTCTTCTTTTCCTGTTATTATTGGTCGGAAACCATCTTCGATTAATTCGTTTGATAAAGAAAACCAACAGCAAAGAATAGTAAGTTGATAATAATAATTTTTTATTTGTACATATATATTGGAAGATAATTTTTGTTTCAATTTTAGCCTTCATTTACTATGTCATATACTGGTACAAATACCGGATCGACTTTTGGAAATAATTCTAATGTGCGAGAAAAGAAAGTTACAGTACCAGGAGTAGGTACTGCTTCCCAGTTGGCTAATGGAGAGGTACAAGTAAAATTTCCAGATGGAACTCAACTGTGGGTAGATGGTAAGTACGACTAAGTAATCTTTGCTTTGACCTGCGACTTATACGGATACTGATTTTTCTGTGAGAGTGGCTATATCTTTTTAACCACTCGGAATAGGAAAGCAAAACCCTATATTTTCTGAAGGCTTGAAACGTGATCTATTCAATTTCTTACAACAACTATGCCAAGATGATTAGATTGAAATTTAGAGAGAATTGCAGATGTCTTAAAATCGATTTAGCATACAATTTAAGAAAATTGTAAATTTCTCGAAAAGTATAGGATAGCCTTATACCATTCGAAAGATGAAATTTTTTTGAATATGATGACTTATTAAAATACAGGGTGTTCCATTTGAAATAAGCCCGATATCACATTTTGAATGATCTAATAATAAAACTGAAAATTCTGAACACCCTGTAAAGAGATGTTTAGTACTCAATCGTCGAATACATTCAACGAATGTCCAACTATTTAGATGTAAGAGAAAAGAATTTCTTAAATCAATGAGATCAATTTTTTTCGAAATGTTTACATTTTTAAAAAAGTCATCATAACTGGGAACCCTCTGTATTTAGGTATAGGGAACAATTATGAAAGAGTATTATTTTTTTAGGGGTAATAAGAAAATGCAATAAAATATACTTGGGGTGTTCCACGAGAAAAAATATAAGTTTGATACTCCACACTTTATTGGAGCACCCTATATATTTAAAATATTTCCAAATCATAGTTTAAGTTGGAGTAAAATTTGTGGTATGAAAAGATTTACCAAAAAATCTTTATTTTTTTCGATATTTGTCTGGTCCCGGACTTTTGCCGAACTCTGTATTGTTTATGTAACAATAAATTACACTTTAGAATTATGTGATTATACTGATTATATTATAAACATTTATAAGCATGATTTCAATTCTTCGAGTAACGAAGCAATGCCTCTTTCCCAAGCAGTGCGAAGACTTATTCTCTTTCCCTTTATCATAACCAGTGTTACCAGCTTACCTCGTTTTACATTAAGTACCTATATATGTGTCTAGCTGCAGCTAAAAATATGAAGAAATAAATAAAATACCGATTTCAATAGTATTAAAATACAGACGACAGAAGCAAACAAGAGACCTGGGTGAGCGTGTCCATATCTCCGTAGTTGTATTTTTTGTAGTAACAATCGGTATTTTGAATCGAAAACCAAATATCGATACCATACGTGTCAATTGTCCAAAGATATGTGAACAAAGTCGAATCTATTTACATGTACACATCAGGATCGTTTGGAGTATAGCCGTCGAATATGATAACTTTTAATTGAATTCAAATCAATAGTGTTTCCAATTTCGCATAGTCTTAACAATAGCCGAATTTTAAAGTGCATAACAGTGTTAATATTGGAATATACACTTCACCACCACCAATCATATAGTACAGATTTTTCAATGCGTATTTTAAAAAAAACAGTGGCCAATACATAGCAGAGCAAAAAGAGCATATATGGCTTATGAGCAGTGTCGGAGGACAGTGTGACGCACATGGGGTTTGTCACCCCGTATGGTCACCTGGATCTACACTGCAATCATAAGACCCATGTTAACGTATGGAGCAATTGCATGGGGATTGAAGGCTCTACAAGCAACGGCTATCCAAAAATTATATCAAATACAACAAATGACTTGTTTAAACATCACAGGAGCCATAAAAACAACACCAACCGCGGCAATGGAATCAATCACAGGTCTGACCCCTCTGAACCTGTACTTCAAGGAGGTTGCATTAATGGCCATGCGTACGATTGCGCACGGCTGGTGTAAACTTCGAAGT
The DNA here is from genome assembly GCA_910591685.1 of Galerucella tenella. Taxonomy (NCBI): domain Eukaryota; kingdom Metazoa; phylum Arthropoda; class Insecta; order Coleoptera; family Chrysomelidae; genus Galerucella; species Galerucella tenella. The sequence goes on along the minus strand of CAJUYH010001258.1, from coordinate 61,086 downwards.
AGGAGTGGGTTAATTGAGGCTAAGCCTATAGCAAGAAGCGCTTACTGCCAAAACCATAAAAGGAATTTCTTGCAAAAACATAACAATCTGCACTGACAGTAGACAAGCCCTATTAGCTTTGAATAGACAACGTGTTATATCGGGGCTAGTACTAGAGTGCCACCAAGACTTAGCTAATGCCTCGGCAGATAACAATATTATCCTGAGGTGGGTTAAAGGGCACTACTGGAGTAAATGAAATCGCATTGCCGATTCTTTAGCCAGGGAAGCCGCTGGACTAAAAATTCTAGGACCCAGTGACACCTACGGCCTAACGACTTCGACAATTGCGGAACTAGCCAAACATTACACTCATGCACAATCCCTTAATGATGGGATGAAATCAAAGGATGCAGTCTTGCTAGGATCACCTTGGGCGACCCTGGGAGGCTGGCGCCGAAGAAATTTTTGGCGATGACCAGGAAAAACCTACGTTTAACAGTAGGATTTCTTATCTTCAATAAGAGAGTGTGTGTTCGGTGAGTCTTGGCCTACACCTGCCGATATAAAGGAGATGTCTCCTAGTGACCTGTCCACCTTCCTGGAAAGGAAAGGATGGACGATGACCTAGGAGGTCATTCTCCTCGGGAGGATGTACAAAGGGTCACATGTGGCCTAAGTGCTGTGAGCCTACACTCACCCTCTCTACTTTACAGATACCAATTTTCTCATTTTAAATGCAACCCTATGTATATTATCAATTTTATGGATTCTTCAGAAAATTATAGACATAATTCATTTACAATGCATTCATTGGATCTTAACGGTTTGCAGTCACTCAGCAGAATCTTTAATTGTCCAAGCCCTGCTAGATCTTTCCTTTTTTCCGATTTGCTTATTTATTCTAATATTACATTGGAGATGCTACCACAAAAGGTTTCCGGCCCTCGACAGGGTGTTTCAGTCTCCTGTCTGCTAGTTCATTTGCAATTTCATTTCCTTCTAATCCAGTGTGTCCTGGAATCCACAGTATTGTTCTCGCCTAGTTCATTGAGTTTGTCTAGGCATTCCCACACCATTTTGGAACTGATTACACAAGAGCTCAGTGCTTTAATGTCTGCTTGACTATCCGACATTATGATGTCTTCTATACCCTTTGTCAATATTGAACTGGGCACACTTTCTTATGGCGTTGATTTCCGCTTTGAGTTCATTTTCCACGTTGCGTCAAATCGCTGCGAGAAAAAGTACAATTAGCATATCGATAGTTTGTTGCTGCGACTCATCCAGGCATAGGGGAAACTTAACGTGTTGCCAACTTGATTGACAGTGACAGCAATGTCAGAGCGGAGCACCCAATAGAAATTTTGGGCTGGTGCGACAAAATCCACCAGAAAAGTTACCAAGTTGCAGCGACTTCTCGCTCGAAAATAGAGCAAGTTCTAATTCATGCGGCCGACGCGCCCAACGAAAAGAAACGCCAAGTTGCATGCAACTTGAATTGCAGCGTCAACTCGCACCGTGGAAAATGGACTTTAAAGATACTTATTCCCAAGCTTTCGGAGTGCTTGGTTCCTGGCCCGTACACTCCTATCCCAGTTCCTTCCATTAATTTTGAGCATCTTTTGATTATAAATTATCCACCATTTTCTATATTATATTCATTCATGTTTATTTTTAGGAAAACATCGTGTGAAATTTCAGTACACGGATGGTCATATGTCTACTTTCACGGATAACGAAGTTATTCCAAGAGCAATAATGGAAAAGTTACAACACATGCCTAAAGTTTTAAAATATTTAATTCCGTCTCCAGTTACACAAAAAATTGTTAATTTAAGATAATTGTTACATTAAGTAGAGGAATAAATATTTATGTTCACTGTTATAATTAATATGTATTTAGCTGGCAAAAAAGTGCACTTTTACGCGTTTAAGTAATAAATTATTTTCATAATTATGTCTTTTTCTTTATTTATCCATGTAATGAATAACGACCGTTGGTACTTTCAAGTGATGTATTGTACAGGAAGATGCTGGCCTTAGACCAAGACGGTCGACCTGTAAACTATAGTGGAGAACTTTGGTGTTGGAGCTTAGAGCGAGAGGCAGCAGATGGGTCTAATTATCTATCAGCTACATAAAAGGCAACCTTCAGCTAATTCAACTTTATTATCTAAGCTGAAGCAGCTTATAAGCGCAAACAAATTGGATCTACAATCGCTGGATTTGAAATTGAAAATAAATAAAATGACAACCATGGAAAAGGTGCTCGACTAAACGAAAATATGCCTCCTATGTTCGATATCTATCGCAAACCAAAGTTTAATCATTCCATTCGTAAAGCTGAGTACAGAACATAATCCTCACTTTATCAAGTCTTTTAATTGCAGTGACATATTGTGAAGTTTAGTGTCAACCAGGCCGATTGAGTGATATTTTGCTATGTATGAAAAGGTCACTCGTATCGGAATGAGATAGTGAAGTAAAACTAGCAAATAATGTCGGTGCTTTGATGTTCAATTCGTGAGAAATGGAGACTCCAATCAGATGGTTCTAGCTAGCTGGGAGTTACCACAAAGATTCCATTTTGATCCAGTCGGGTGAGCCCAAAAGCTATCAAAACATGGATGTGAAAGCAGTGGGCGAGATTTTTAATGGAATCCCTTAAAAATATCATGGTTAATGATAATCCGTTGCCTCCACCGGTTTTTATGCTGTGTGCTAATTGCACAATAACAGTTTATAGCCAAAACAACCAGAAATGGGCCTATTTTTCGACATGTTTTCGAATTTTACTCGATAAAGTATTGAATTTATCGTGCAAAATACTAATGCATTTTATGAAGCAATGTAAATCTTTATTTGTCTCATAATATGTTATTTATTCACGAGCCGAATGCAACAAACGCGGTTTTGTTATCTTATTTAGTTGCTGATATCTAATTGTTAATAAACTTTAGGTAAAAGAAATAGATATTGTTAGAATAAAGACATATATGCCATAAAAGATTGTTTAAACTTACAATAATGTTTTTACACATACTAGAAGGTTACAGCTACCATATCCAGTGATTTAATCAACAATTTTTTCGGTTTAACCGACTCAGACGTTAGTTCAAAAAATTGGTTCAAATTTAACCTTATAGTAACAATTAAGATATCTATGCGGTTTTTTTAATTGACATCTGAAAAAATCTACTTAAAGGTCTTGGAAAAACACAACTTTTGGCGTTTTGAACGTTCGATTCGGACCATTTAATCCCGAGTTATTGAATCCCAAACTTGATCGACGATTCTAGGCAAACGAACAATATAACGAAAAAAAATACTGTCATGCAGGTCCTTCTGCATCAGTGGCGTAGCGTGCCTTGTCGGGGCCCCGTATAAATAATTTGTTTGGAGGCCCTTACATGAGGGTAATGATTTTTCACCGAAGAAAATATTGTGAAAAGAAATATTTATTTATCATAACATAATTTAACCATTTTACAAATAAAAATCAAATTTTAAATATTCACTCTCCTTGCCTTTTTTTCGGCAAACTAATTTATTAAATCATTTATGGCTGATGATGATTTTGGTTTTTCTGAAGTTTCTACCTCTATGGACAATAGTGAGAGGTCTGAGCAAATGTGCTGCCATCTGTAGTTGTCATGATATATTAAGAGAGAAAATTGAGCAGAAATCTATCAATTTTAAGGCGGTAAATTTAAAACTTCTGCCCATTTCATTTTTTTCAAAATCATGTTTTGAAACCTCTCAAGCATAAAGTAACAATTTCACTTTTGAACGCACGCTTAAGGCGGGAAAAAAAGTAATTGCTTTATAGAATTTTGTCATTTGTAAAATAAAATAAATTAGAAAGTTTTTATTTTTTTTCCTTACACACTTTGGGGGCCCCTGTGGCCCGGGGGCCCCGTATAATTGATACGGCAGATACGGCGGTAGCTACGCCCCTGTTCTGCATCCTTCCAAGATATTTTTCTACACACCTACCTTCATAACTTATCAACAATTAAATCAAATAGAAGAGAGAATGTGCGCGGAAGAGGCTCTCGGCGCTGTGATTCCGAGGGGAGGGCATGGCTGAGTAAAGCGGCGTGACCACACACGGCTAGAGGTTGAATCGTACCTGCATATCGGTATTTTCTTTTTCGTTAGCCGAGAATCGTTGTCCTTTAAGTAGGTAATGTTTTAGATTGTTTCATAAATTGCATTAGTATTTTGCGTCTGAAAAACAGCTGTTTTACCATTTTCTTCTTACTTATTCATCCGCTGTGGCTAAGGAATGGGAATTTTTACATTTCGAACAACGGAATTTTATATCAAATTTCACGCTTTATAACTTTGTTTCCATACAAAATGCACAATAAACTTAATACTTTTCGAGTAAAATTCATCAAAAATCTCGCCTACTGCTCTTTTATCCACCTATATGAACTATAGTCGGGCGACTGGACTATTTTGAATTACACCAACAAGTAATTTAGCCTATAAATTTCTCTCCAAAATCTTTAATCATTATCCGATGATAACATGACAACGTCAAAGAATAAGATTATAGCTCGAGCAGGAATATTTTTTAAAAAACACTTTTGCGCAGATTTTCCTCATCCCCAACTCGTCAGTCAAAAGTTGATGAACGGTGGTGTGAGTGAAATTCAGCCGACTGTCAACCGACGATCTGAATTCTGTGGACATTTACATGGGTTTTTGATGAAGAAGGCCTTCCGCTTCGTGGTTCATCTTCAATCGATACTCTTCTGAAAATGCCACAGCAAAACCTAATAGCACACCGCTGCTCTAAATTGATGTCTCCCATTTTTAGAACACAGTAGCAAAATCTGTTTCACAAAAACAATCACTATGCGGACAATCAAATAACTTCATAGACCCATCAGAGAACACAAAGAAGACCATCACCAAATGAAGACCTGAAAGACATGGAAACAAAAAGAGTGCGAGTCTAGATGTAAACCAACTCCATTCCAGGAATAGAAGAAGCTGTCCATCTACATGGTGGATCACAACAATGAAGACATCGAGACGATGAAGAACATCCAGTTTGTGCGAAGATCAGACAAATAGCTGCAAGAAAGAGCAACAGACCCACCCAATGCTATAATCGCCATGGTTTCCACCACGGCCAGTCCACCTGTCATATAGAAACAAAAGATGCGTGAGATGTGGAGACTCACACAGATCCAAAGACTGCGAGAGAGCAACAAAACAGACCATCGCATAAACCTGTGCCAATTACTGATGATGCCCTGATACAAAACAGTTTACAATTGCTGTCAAGATAATTAAACTTCCTAGGGTGAAACATACTATCGCACCAGTTTATATTTCTGAATAACTTTGATATAAAAAGACATGTTGGCAAGCTGTTGCTGACTCATGATTGTTGTAAATGTAGGTACCATTTGAACCAGGAGCTTGCTTCTCACTCTGGTCTACAATAGTGATCATCCAACTTGCAATTATTATTATAATTGAGAGTTTTGAGTAAAATACTGATTATTTTTTAACCATATATCATTAAAAATTTAATAATTCATTGTACAAGTTCTGATTTCTAAATAAAAAACTTCCAGTAATTTGATAAGTAAAAATAAATTAATAAGATCCAATTACTCTTCATCTGCCTCAAGATTAATATGGCTTCCGAATTTTCCATATAGATAAGATTTCAAATCACTCATCATTTCTCTTACACCACTAGACTTATGTTTCAACTCTTTAATTTCATCATCGATCTTATTTTTTGTGTCATCCAAACACTTTTGAGTTTTTTCAACATTTTGGAAAATGAATACTTCACCCACTAGATACGGGATTTGTTCTTCTTCGTCAAAAAGAGCAATTTCATCACATGCATCTTCAATACTCTTCAGATCATTTTCTTTTAGTTTAATTTCGTCTTTATAATCTTCCAGTTTAGCATTTAATCTAGCAAATCGATTGATTTTCTGTTGATCTTCATATGTAATATGAACGTCCGAATCCGGTTGAAACGTGCCTTTACTGCTTGTTGAAGTCATTTCAATCAGAGACTCCCAGTTTCAATATTTAAACACTTCAAAATTCTTAATTCTCAATTTAGTATTTTAGAAATGATCAATTTGATGTATGATGTATGTAAAGGTTATTCGTCTCTTCTTTCCAATGTCATTATTGTCATTAATAGGAATAGAGCATGTCTACCAACTTACAGTTGACCATAGAATAATAAATATTACTCTATGCAGTTGACAATACCCCCTGAGGGAAAACAATAATTATTTGGTGCATTTTATTCTCTAGATTTTTTCCTAAGTGGGTCGTAGAAAAAACATGCTGCTCGACTCGTGTGGATTGTCCATATCATATCGCACTTGAACGATTGAGCACTCCGCCTACGGCGTCGTGCTCCATCTTCGTCCTCGTGCGATATGGCCATCATATCCACACTAGTTGCACAAACTACAATCTATCTCAAAATATGCCCTTTTACATTTAAAAACTACCTGTCAAATGTCAAATCAATTTATCCATCCATTTTAAAGTTATCGAATTAAAACATTCAAGTTTTCAACATTTCAACACCCTGTATTTCGAAAAGTAGCTAGACCCCTTGATCGCGCAAAAAAAATTATGGAAATAATAGTAAACATTTATCCGAACAAATTCAAGTAGATCACTAGCAGTGCGAATACCAGCTTTGCATAGAATTTCAATATAGCATCGGTGGTTCAGTGGTTAGAATGCTCGCATTGCACGTGGGCGGCCCGGGTTCGAATCCCGGCAGGAGCATATTATTATGAATCGCTGCTTCGTAAACGAGAGAGAGACTAAGGAGGCACAAGCACGCAAGTAAGGCACATAACGGAGCAACGTAACATAACGTAGCGTAACGTAACGCGTAACGGTCAGATCTTTTGCGTTGCGACCCCTGGTCGCTTAAACATAACCTGGCGTAAAGAACTAAAGTTCCAATAATGCTGGTAACAACGCAATAATATTGAACGTTCACATGTAGGTTCAAGAATTAGTCGATTTTGACCGTGGGAGCTACCCGTCTGTCTGTTTCCCTCTCACCGGAGCTCAGACGGACATTCCCACTTACACAGTGGTCTATGGCTTGTCATACTCTCTCCGAGCGGTGACAACCATAGAAGTAATACAGATAGAGGCAGTAAGTATGAGATCCGGTGGAACGGAAATAGATAGACGATTGTAGGTTTTTTTGACTGTGTATATAGCATATGCCCTATTAGGGAAAGACAGCCTAAGTCTCCTAATTCTATACCTCTCTTAGGGCGGGTTGTATCGCAGTTGATTACCATTTGATTAACGCTAACCACTGGTTACAACGTGGTAAGTCGTTGTATCGCCCGCTAACAAGTGGTTATACGTTGGTTAAGACTAGGTTTTCTAACTACTTGATATCTGCTGGTTAACTTCATGTTTTGTCACAGAACGGTTATTTTATAAGCGTTTTGTGTAGTTTGATGTATTGACTTAGAGAGGGGATTTTTGTGGGGTTATGTAGTTACCGTCTCTAGAATTCTGTATTGGATGAGATCTAGTATTGCATTATACTTACCCATAATTTGAGACATTACAATAAAATAACCCTAATATCTAAACTCTAAACTGATTGAAAATATACTAAATACTAATTATTAATAAATAAATTTAATATAAGATAACTTAATAATAATAATTATCAACAAAAACTACACAACTCAATTTATATTTAGGTTGAATTTTAAAAAGTATGCTAATATCACAATATAACATCAATCACGATCGACAAACAACGTCAAAGTACAACATGAAGCTAGGTAACAGTTCTACCAACACCACAAAACTCTCAGTTACGTGACCAGCAACTAACTATCTGCGCGGCAACTCAACAACTGGTTAAAAGTTAACCATTTGTTTCGTAACCAGTGAGTTAACCAACTGCGATACAACCCGCCCTTAGATGCTGATGGGTTTTGTTGCCTCTATCTGTAGTATCTCTATGGTGACCACCGACCGAACAAACTCGCGCCATATACTTGTACATAGCCGAAAATGCGGATTTTTATGCATGACATTCGGGTTATAATAGTAATCACAACACAGTAATCCAAACATGTGAAGGAAGCTGCACTGCACACTGCACTATGCACTGTATAAACTATAAAGACGATATATAGTGCGCATAGTCGAATACGATATGAAATATCTCTATGGAACAAAACTTGTCAGTTATTTATTACTGATGACATCTTGACAACTCTAACCCATAAACCTCCTCTCCTCAACATAAACTTATCTAAACTGACGAAAAGGTTGTTGTTAAAAATTGGTTGTTGTGTTGATATTTGTTTTATGGATGAAATAATCAGCTTAGCTTCCGATGAGGAGGATTGCACTTCTCCTCCTAGAAAGGTAATAATGTGATATGCTGTAATTGCCAATCAATGGTAAATCTAATAGTAAATATTTTGAATTGGATTTTGAAAGTATGCTTAAATTTAACATAAATTTTGCAATAGTCCAGGTACAATCACAAAAAATGTTTATTTGAAATTGAAATGTATTCGAATTTCCTAAATTCCTTAAAAAATGAATGATTTTGTTGGAGCAGTAAACCATTAGCTATAATAGGTATTCAACAAGTACTTAGACCAAGGAATCTCTGGAAACATAGCTTTTATGTTGGTGTACACAAAATAATATGAGCCTAAATGCATACAAGTGCCATATTATGTGCTATTGAATAGTGAATACCTCACCCAATAGGTTCAATTTCTTTAAGATGCATGACCATCATTATGATATTTTAGAGCTCTTCTTAAACATCAGATTCTCAGAAAGCAAAGAGATCTAATACAGCTTTTCAATATACTAAATGGAATATGTAATAGTCCCAAGCTTCTCTCTAAAATATATTTAGTTGTTCCTCCTCATCTTACTATGTTGGTGCAAATGGTACAACTATGTAATACTTGTCTCCCTAAGACACTTAGATTAGCTAACTCTTTTGAGGACATTTCAATTTTTAATGTTCCAACTTTCAAGTTTAAATAACATCTGCTGGAGCTTGAACTTGGATAATATAAATTTTTTTGATTGTTGATTGATATATATGTGTATGCAATAGCTCTATATTATATTATTATTATATATCTATTTGGTTTTATAATTATAAAATTATTATGTTTTCTCATTTGTAATTACATTTATGTTTTATCACAATTTTATACGCAAATGTTTATTTAGGTAATTTTTTTATAAAAATTGATATACCTATTCATGAATAAATAAACCTGAATATATATGGGGTAAATGTGAATACATTTATGTTCAAAAACAATAAATAAATGCAAAACAGCAGCAAATGCTCTCATTTGTTGATCACCCTTTTTGAGCTTAAATTAAATCAGAGCCATTGAAGCTAATTTTGTAACAAACAATATCATAATCCATGGAATATAATGAAATTTTTTTACAGAGAATAAAACCAATTCCTTTACCAAATATATCCATTACAAAAATTCCAAAGAAAAAATGTAAAAAACAAGATATAGTATATATAGATGTTTTATCCTCAGATAATGACAGCGATAGTGAAAATAATAAAGAAACGGAAAACAAGGTACAAAATTTTTTATAAAAATAATAATTAAACATATGCAAACAAACTTATACTTTGTTCTATTCCTCGGTAGGTTAACAAGTGTAAACCTGTCAACAACAAGCAGGGGAGTATTTTAAAAAGTGTATTAGGAGATTGCTCAGTAGATTTGGTGAGTCCTTATTAAGTCTAAGTTTCCAAAACAAAAAAACAAGAAACATTAAAATAATCGCATGTTTAACAGAAAATTGCTTTCTTCGCCTACCTCGCCGGAAAACCAATAATATGAATACCAGAAATAGGGCGGAAAGTATTGTTAAGCAGCCCAAGGGCAGAGAATTCATAATGCCACGTTTTTTGAAGTTTTTAACCATCTGTCACTTGATTACTTTGACGTTTCACTACGCTAGTTTGTGCATCTAATAGACTTGGTTAGCTCATGTTCTGCCTTTGTGACACAATATACTATTATTGTATGCTGAACATTGACAAAAACAAAGTAGTTATTCATATAGGATACCAGCTTGTTCCAGTGACTAATTCTTTGTGGATCTTTAGCAAACAAAATCTGTACATATATAATTTATGTACTGGAATAAGTTGGAACAGAAAATGGTTTAAATAAATTTAAAATGGTTTTGTATAATTACAGAACTCTGATATTGTTTAAAATAAATTCAATTCAAAAGAAATCCAAAATTCATATGTAGAAAAGTAGGTTATTTCTCTCTGGATGGTTTGTTCTATTTACTCATCTAAGTTCTGGATTCAGGAACTGTTGGCGATACTTGATACTGAATACAGTTTACACTAACACTTTTCACTATTTAAGTGTGTTTTGCTAACCAAGCAATCTTCAGTGACTGAAGAACTCACAGGCACTGGTATCTGCTGTTGATAATATTGTTTTGGAACAAAACAATCCATTCGGATGTTGACTCCAAATAAAGTCTAAGGCCAGGATTATGCGCTATTGATCTACTATTTTTAATGAAGATAAATCAAAGATATGTATTAATTTTTAACATTTTAATATTATAGATAGATTGCATTAACGGAAATGTAACTGATGATAAGAATTTAGGCAAAAACATTGAGAACAATGATGTAATTCAAATAGTGGATGATGGAGAAGATATTTCTGAAGTAAATAATATTGCAAGTGAAAGTATAGAAATTCTTGACATTGATAATGAATCTGTTGGTGATGGCAAGTTGATGAAAAAATCAGAAGACACTTGTGAAATTATTAATGCAGATAGTGAAGAAGAAATTTCAAGTGGAGAAGATCAAATAGATGATACTAGTGATATAGGTATATTTTAAATAATCATATTTTGTTTATTTAATTTTTTTGTTCATGGCCAAGTTAACAGAACCTCCCACTGGAGGTAGAATGCATTTATTAATGGTTTTGAGGAGATTAACAAGCTGATTAAAAAAGATAATCCCCTTTGGAATATTAGCTTTGTGTACCTGTTAAACTTACAGTGCTCTATTAACATTTCTGATTGATTGGTTGGTCAGAGACTTAGAGTCCTCAACACCTCATCCTTAGGCTTTTTGTGTTCTAAGTTGTGCCATTTTTGTGAAGAGTCCAGTGGACCTTATCAGCTTCAACAGTCTTTTCACTAGGTCCTTCTTGGAGGAATCCCCCCTGGGATGCTCTAGTCCTAAAAGTCTATATCTCCAATTAGATAATGCTTCACAATCGAACATGATGTGAGAGGCTGTTTCCTCCTCTTCCATGTATCTTAGGGTACAGTGATTGGTGAGTAAAATCATCACTTTTCTCATCTGGCCTCTGCTGAGGTTTGATCTTTCATTAGTCAGCATCTTCGGGTTTTTTTACCAGGAGCTGGCTGTGTTCCTGTTTCAGCACATGTCTCCAGTACAACTGATGTTTAGTTTGAATCCAATGAGATGAACAACCACATGCAGCAGTTTTAGATATCCCAAATACTGGTTCAGGAACAGAGAATGCAGTTTCAGAACCACTGGCTTAGACACAGCTGCACATTAGTCTTTCAAGCCTCCTTTTTCTAATGAAGGGAATGAGCGCAACTTTTGCAGGGTTTACCCTTAGGTATTCCCTCTTACTCCTTATCTCCACCGTTTCCAGAGCCTGTTGCATCAGCTTCAATATAACATTTGGTTATTTCCCCAGTACAAGTATTATCAGACCATCTGCATATCCCTGGATGTATAACCCCTTCCTGTTCAATCCCTCCAGGAGGTCCCACAGCAAAAATTATAAGATTCCTCACTGTGGGCATCCCTTTATTATCAATACTCCACGTTTGGCTTGTGTGTTGTTCACTTTGCTGTAGTCTGTGCGTTACAGGCAGATTCAGCAAGACTTCATGGTACTTGTTGGAATGGGTTTTATTAGGCCCATTATATACACTGTGGGCCGAAATAAAGGAGTACATTTTTTAATTGAAAATATTTTTTTGTTTTTTGGGCGATTTATTTTCTTTTTCCAGGGCAAATAACCTAACATGTCCTCAACATGACTGTAAATTTGGAAGCAAAAATAATGTACAGGGTCGGACCTATAATAGTATATTCTTCAACGAGTGCAGAATGATGGCTATTATTCACGCGGATGAAGTTTCCAAAACGAGGGAGCGCAGCGAGTGAGTTTTGGAATCATCCAAGTGAATAATAGCCATTCTATACAAGTAAAAGACTTTCTCCACGCCTAAAATAAAAAAACTTCCAGTGAGGATCGAACCTCGATCGTCCGCGCCATAGTCAACCACCACTAGGCTAAAGAGCATATTTATAAAAATTTAAAGAGTAAATATATATACGTAACTCATATTTTTAATCGAAACCCTCACATTGATAAATGAAATTAATTCCGGGAGGCGTACATATTCACTATCGCTACTTTTGTCCATTTTTTTCTGTTATAATACGTAAAATTATGATTTTATAATTATTTTGACGTTTCAAACGACGCTCTGTCAGAAGCGATTTGCGTTATTAGGTATTTGACGTTTTAAAAGAGATGATTTGATTTATTCATTTCAATTAATTTTAGCGTGAATTCTGATAATAATAGAATGTGATTGGCTAACGAGAGTGAATTATTTTTATTATTCACTGGTGTGAAAAATTTATAACATTATGCAGCTAAATATGTCAAAATAGTTTGTGCGTTATTATTTAGTAGTGGAGAATAGTATTTTATGCAACGATCATGTAATGATAGCCATTAGGACACGAGCATGTTGTAGGATACGAAACGAGCCGCAGGCGAATTTTGTATATAATGTCTATTAATGGCCATTACATGAAAGTTGCATACAATATTTTTTCTACTCCGATTAATAAGAATTATTTAATTAATAATTATCATTTATTATAAAAAACAAGAACAATGAAAGGAACTTCAACGAATAAATTTTACAAATTGTACAACAAATAAATTTAAAACTTTTGAACATAATAATATTAATTCTTTAATCTTCTTTGTGCATGTATAAATTATTTATTGTACAATTTGTAAAATTTATTTGGGGGGCTGATCCTGTTCGGATGGTTGTTGAACTGGAGGACATGTTAAAGTTTGTTTCATTCCTATTTTCAATTGAATAAAAAATTATTTGACAGCTGTCAAATTAAGTGTCACTTAATAGGTCTGTTCGCCTGCAATAAAAGTGTAGCACTGAGCTATATAATTTTGAAAAATTCAGGTGTATCTGTGAAAATATCCGTGTAAATTTGCTAAATTTAGGACTATCTATGTATATTGCATTTGTATATACTGCAAGAAGCATTAAAACATAATTAAAATAAATAAAATCGTATAGCTCAGTGCTACACTTTTATTGCAGGGAACAGATCTAATATAATTAATTTCAGAAATGTCAACCAGGTATCCATGGCAATATTAAATATTGTGCGAATGTCGCATTCCTATTGGCTTAAAAATCTGTATCATAATGAAAATTTGTATCATAATGAATATCATCATGATACAGATTTTAGTCTTTTAATAAGTATATTATAAAACAGGAGTACAAAAAAAAATTACATAACAGTGCATTTGAGCTCGTTGCAAATGAAAACCGTTTTAGCTAAAATTGTACTAATATGCTTTTTCGGTAGATCAACTATCCAGAACAGATTCCCCAAAATACCATTTTTTTATTAAATAACATTTTAACAAAAAAGGTAGAACGTGTCGCGGGACACACGGTAGGAACTTTAGTTCCTTTTAAGCAAAAATTATGTAATACATCTGACGTTATAGATAAACGATTTGCATATTCTTTGGTGGTTGAGTAGTAAGCATACCAGACTCTCACGCAGACTCTCACTCCGCCTACGGCGTCGTGCTCAAACTTCGTCCTCGTGCGATATGGCCATCATATCCACACTAGTTGCACAAACTACAATTTCTTTCAAAATATGCCCTTTTACATTTAAAAACAACCTGCCAAATGTCAAATCAATTTATCCATCCATTTTGAAGTTATCCAATTGAAGCATTCAAGTTTTCAAAATTTCAACACCCTGTATTTCGAAAAGTAAATTTGCTAGACCACTTAATCGCGCAAAACAAATTATGGAAATAATAGTAAAAATTTATCCGAACAAATTCAAGTAGATCACCAGCACTGCGAATACCAGCTTTGCATAGAATTTTAATATAGCATCGGTGGTTCAGTGATAGAATTCTCGCATTCCACGCGGGCGGTCCGGGTTCGAATCCCGGCCGGAGCATATGAATCGCTGCTTCGTAAACGAGAGAGAGACTAAGGAGAGAGCACAAGCACGCAAGCAAGGTACATAACGAAGCAACGTAACATAACGTAGCGTAACGTAACGCGTAACGGTCAGATCTTTTGCGTCGCGACCCCTGGTCGCTCAAACATAACCTGACTTAAAGAACTAAAGTTCCAATAACACATTTATGAAAACAATTTACTAATTTTAGAACTTAGAGAAAAATAGTATGAATGTTGCCACCTAACAGCCCAGAATTAAATCCGGTTGATTATTCAATTTAGGGAATTTTCGAACAAACTTTGTATGAGGGACAACAATTTGAAACAATCGAGCAGCTCAAAGAAAGAATGCAGTTTGTTTGGAACAATTTTGAACAGGGTGCAATAAATGGGGCTATCAATTTATGGCGCAGACGACTTCAAGAAGTGGTAAACAATAATGGTTTTAAAGTTACTAAATTGTTTTGATAAATGTGTTATTTGTTAAAATGTTATTTAATAAAAAAATGGTATTTCGCGAATCCGGTAATTTCCTTTTTACTGAAGTGTTCTGGATAGTTTATCTACCGAAAAAGCATATTAGTACAATTTTAGCTAAAACAGTTTTCATTTGCAACGAGCTCAAATGCACTGTTATGTAATTTTTTTTATAAGTCCGACCCTGTACTTTATTTTTGCTTCCAAATTTACAGTCTTGTTGAGGACATGTTAGGTTATTAGCCCTTCAAAAAGAAAATAAATCGCCCAAAAAACAAAAAAAATATTTTCAATTAAAAAATGTACTCCTTTATTTCGGCCCACAGTGTACAGGCATGCAAGCATTTGTGTGCTATCCTTACAGCTCCCACTTGCAGTGTATTTGTCCACCCTACCACTGGTCCATAGGTCTAACAGCCCTTGTGTATAGCCACAGTGTCATTTTTGGGATAAGCTCCTAGTTTTTTCCACACATACTTCTACATCTGTTTGATCTTGAGTGAAGGTGAGTATTCCATGAAAGCCTTTCATGAAAATGTACTCGTATTTACTTTGTTTCTCCTATTGGACTCAGGCCTTGTAGTGCTGTCTTTTCTCATGTATTATGTTATTTCGGTTTTATATTGATTTCTAAATTTATTTTCAGATCAACCGCAACCTTGTTCCAGCTCAAAAGCTACCAAACCGCCAAATACCATACTGTTCGGTAAATTATTAAAAATAATTGATGAACAAACGCAGGATGAAAAATACACGGTAGTTAAACAAAAAATTCCACTACTATTGAACTATTATAGCAAATGTGAAGAAACACTAGGAGACTCGAATAGTTTCAAAAACCTTCTACTCTCATGTACCAAAATAGCTGAAAAAGGCCCTGCATTAGCAGTGAAAGGTTTTCGTGATGTGTACCAACATTTGAAAGAACTTGTAAATACTGATAGCATAGAGGTGGAAAAACATCATATACCACATATACGGAAATTGGAAAAAACAATCAAAAAATTGATTAAAATGATAAAGCATCTGGAAGAACAAGAACTCGATTTTGATCAAGAAGAAAATTCTTCTTATTTGAAATTAGAAAGGTATTTATTAAATATGCAGGCATTAAGCGAGGTAACCGGCAGTATCCAGGAAAGTATTTCTCCCAGGTTGTTGGGAAAAATATTTATAGTAAAAGTGGTCCCAGGACCCATAGATTACAAATCTGAAATTATTATTATCCAAGCAAATTTCAGTATGAGCTAAAACTTTGAAATCATCATTTGAAAGCATGTTTAATACCAGATAATTTTTTATAGTGACATTTCTTTTTATCTGACATAGTAAGCGAGAAGGAAGATCATCTACAATATTTTTCATTGTTAAGTTTTAATATTCCGTTAACTATTCGGCCTATCTGACTGTTTCTGGATTCATAATATGAAAGATAGTTGTGTGGATTTTGAAGACCGTTCATTTACCTCATGGATCTTTAAAACAGATAAACTAGAGGTCGATTTATGTAGGCAACAAGCTTTAGAAATCTGTCATGAAATTTTTTCGAACAATTATCAATGTCCTTGGGTTACTATTACTGATAATAGGGTTCAATCAATTTTTTTAATACAATCATAAAAATAAGTAATCGCTGCATAAATCGACCTCTAGTGAAGCCGCGAAAGGAAGGCAGTCGAAAACATTCGATATTGCCACGTTTAACTATGAAAAAGCTAAAGTGCTAAGTATGTAGCGATAATAATTAGAAAAGGGATTTTTTATTATTAACAAAATTAACCATAAGATTGAACGTTAATTCTTTAATGTGCTTGTTTCCTTGGATTTTTTCTATTAACATTGTTTTTTCAATTTATGAACATTAAAAGATGAGCACTTTCCAAATTTGTTATGGGCTTCTTCTAGTTCTGGGCTAAGTTCGAGAACATCGCACTAGTATGAAATTCACTTATTTTTGTGTCCGAGAACTCTTTAGCGTCTTCTTGTTGTGTACTCCCCCGCAGTCCGAGAACTCCTTAGAGCGACGCACAAATTACACCGGTCCCGATTCGGTTAGAAATCGCACCTGTCAGTTTGGTTTGAATATTTTGTGGTTAGAATTTAGATTGGTATGTATGACTATGAATGTTTATTAAATTTTTAATTTGAAAATAAATTAATATCCTTCTATTCAAATTTAAAATATTATTAAGCTTATTTGTGGTGGATTGGCGTGCCTAAATGGTTTTTAAAATTTTTCTGTTTAAAACTCTTTGCACCAGATTCATTAATGTTAGACCTAGCCTAAACCGATTCTAAAATTCATCTGAAACACCTTAAAAGTACTTTTAGCTGGGAATAACTCCTTCAAAAAATACTCTCCTCTATAGGAGAACTCAATGAAGTATTGCTGATCTGGATCCCTGGCCACATGGATAGAAACGAGAAGGCAGACTCTCTTGCAAGGGAGGTGTTTCTATCGGACCAGAACCTACTATTGGCATCGCAATCACATTAACATCAACTCTAATATTAATAGTCCCTAAAACACTATCGTTTGCATATTTATACGACAAGTCAAGATCGTCATAAGTAAATATAAATAATACTATTTATGTTTATTTAACGCTCTGCACTTGACTTCGTACGTGTGACCTTCCTACTTCTATTTATGTAACGATTCAACGTTCTTATGATTTATTGAAATTAGCTTCAAGGGACTTTATGTCTTTTATTTAAATATTATTGTTAACTTATTATATTGACCAAAAAAAATAAATTCCGTTGAACTGCCTTTCCCCCTAATGAAATGAATTTACAAATATCCTAAGAATAGATGATAGATGATTATTAAATAATGTCATTAAGGCTCCGTTATTAGCCACTACGGTAAAATAATGAACCTCAGCTTCCACTGAAAACCACAAGATGGGGAGAGGATATGGTTTTATCCAAAATTTGGATCATATATTCTCGGAACTGGTAACATTATAATCTTGAATAAATACTTGATCAACCGTGTACCGGACAAATAATCACGTGTGGCTCCCCACTGATCCCCACTTCCCATGCCAGTTTGTATCATTTGATACAATACCGAGTGATATATTTATTGAGATGTTATAGTTTTCGATTTAATTTACATTTCTTACCTGTTAACCAGAGGTAACGAGGCAACGAGGGTGAATTATTATCTGATTTGTTGTTGATACGTTTTGACCCTATTTATTATAAAATTTATATCTCTATTATTTTTCCGTCTTATTTCGATTATTTTTTATACAGTGTGGAAACCATTTATGGAATAAAATTCTTTGTCATTATTTTAGAAAATTGTAAAAAATGCCGTCAACTTTTGAATTGAGTTGTGCGTTATGTAAACATAAATGTAAGTGTACAGGGTGATTCACGCAAGTATGCCATAGTCGGTGTTGTGTTTTTTAATGAAACACCCTGTATATTTGCATATTTTTGAAATCCTCTTAATGAACCGATTCCAACAAACTGAATAATGTATGGTCAATTATGAATTATACAGGGTGAAATTTTTCTTTTTACAGTTATCAAACACATACATACATACCTGATGTATTTGATTTTAATACATTAAAATAAATGCTCAAAATGTTCTCCACCTAGTTGTTGGCAATAGCACAGTCTCCTATAGAACTCCTTAACTTCGCTTAAAGTTTGAGGTGAAATATTCCGTATTTCTGTAGTTATCCTGTCTTTGAGGTCTACAATGCTAGTTGGTTGTGTTGCATATACTTTGTTCTTGAGATAACCCCACAGGAAAAAATCTAACGGCGTAAGGTCTGGCGATCTAGCTGGCCACTCGATAGTACCTCTTCGTCCAATCCATTTATTGGGGAAGATTTTACTTTTCCAGTATAAACTGTCAACACATCAACAATTGACAGAATAGAAAACAATCCACATTATTTACCGATTTAAAACAATCCACATTATTTACCGATTTTGTTTAATTATTGGCGTTTTTAGGCAATTTTTAGATATTTATGATAAAATTCATGGGCGTAGCAGGTTTTGTTTAATATACAAATACGTCTAATAATTAGTTAGTTTAGATTTTTGATAAATCCATATTTAGCTAATTTTAAAAAGTACCAATATTTCAAGTGTAATCAATTATTGATTTTAAAATTTCACCCTGTATA
>CAJUYH010001258.1:21929-42015 GCA_910591685.1 Galerucella tenella | reverse complement strand
TTAAAGTTTGAGGTGAAATATTCCGTATTTCTGTAGTTATCCTGTCTTTGAGGTCTACAATGCTAGTTGGTTGTGTTGCATATACTTTGTTCTTGAGATAACCCCACAGGAAAAAATCTAACGGCGTAAGGTCTGGCGATCTAGCTGGCCACTCGATAGTACCTCTTCGTCCAATCCATTTATTGGGGAAGATTTTACTTTTCCAGTATAAACTGTCAACACATCAACAATTGACAGAATAGAAAACAATCCACATTATTTACCGATTTAAAACAATCCACATTATTTACCGATTTTGTTTAATTATTGGCGTTTTTAGGCAATTTTTAGATATTTATGATAAAATTCATGGGCGTAGCAGGTTTTGTTTAATATACAAATACGTCTAATAATTAGTTAGTTTAGATTTTTGATAAATCCATATTTAGCTAATTTTAAAAAGTACCAATATTTCAAGTGTAATCAATTATTGATTTTAAAATTTCACCCTGTATAATTCATAATTGACCATACATTATTTAGTTTGTTGGAATCGGTTCATTAAAAGAATTTCAAAAATATGCAAATATACAGGGTGTTTCATTAAAAAAAAAACACCGACTATGGCATACTTGCGTGAATCACCCTGTACATTCAAATTTATGTTTACATAACGCAAAACTCAATTCAAAAGTTGACGAGTCTCGGCATATTTTATAATTTTCTAAAATAATGAGATAAAGAATTTTATTCCATAAGTGGTTTCCACACTGTATATAAATTTTGTATGACGCTTTTTTTTCCTCCCTGTGTACGTCGTGTTTGTTTTACGTTTTTAAAACCACAGGCAACTATATCCTATCCTAAACTGGAACGAAAACAAGAACACTGTTGCCAGCTACTGCCTAAATTATTTACCAGATCTTAGCCTAAATACCGAAAATATTAAAAAAACATGACAAATCCTTTAATTTTACTCAAACCTACAAAAGCAAACAACATTCAATTGAATAAATCAATATAAATAAATGAAATCACTTTTAAATATCTAACTTTTGGTTAGGCTAATGGAACCACAAGGATCCGCAGTCAATATCACAACCTCACACACACACAACATCTAACTTAACTTAATGTGATTTATTATTATAAAGAGAAGATATAATGCGAGATCTTTGATTGTCTATATGAAAAACGCTTTTAAGTCGTTCGTGTATAACTAATACTTTCGCTATTAAAAGTTAACAAGCCAATATTATTGCATTACACACGTTGTACCAGTGTACATTTAGATTATCGAGAGTACGAAATCTGATACAATTGTACCCGTTCTGGCAACACTGGATTGGAAAATTAGAGTCTCATATCGGATATATACCTATCACTCGAATGATACTGATTCAGTCAGCTCCCTCTGATGCCAAATCGGTTCAACCAAATAAGACTGAGTTTTTGGCTACCATATTTGAATTACGGCGCTAATTATGCCGCTTTTATTTCATTCAGTTCTTTATAAAATAACAATATTTTCGCTGCATTGTCACACATTTGTCTATAAAATACTGTTATGAAGGATGTGTCACCTTTATATCATTTCAATCTTCATTGCCCAAAATTGGGGATATTTGACAACGTCTGTTGAATTTATTACTAACAAGAAACCCATATAAATTATGATGCACACTACCTTAACAGTTTGGCAATCGATATAACACCTTATGTCTCATCTAAAATTATTAATAAAAATTAACTGAATGAAAAACGTAAGCCATGTTTTTACGGTCATATTTTCATTCAATAACGGGCCCTTAACCTACAGTTATATATATTTATAAATTAATGGATGTCCATTGTCTTTAAAAATTGTCTACGATAACTTAGTTGTTTGTCATGTTTATTTACTATCACTAATTGTTTATGGTGTTTGTTATTACACTTTGTTTACTATTCATGATTGTTTGTAAACTCACTCACACTTTTGATTCTTACACTTTTACAATTTTTAATTCATTTTACAGTAAGGGTATAGTCTGTTTTTGTGTATTTCTTTCGTCACGCCTGGTTCTAATTTCATTTTACAGTTAACCTCACTCACCTCTGTGACTGTAAATGGACCTATATATTGAGATTCAAACTAGGTTCTATTTTCCCTTTTTACTAAAACTGAATCCCCTATTTTAAAGCTACCTTACTATTTTGACTTTGTCTACTCAGCTTATATTTGATGAAATATTTCTCTGCTCTCTGATGAGCTACCCGAAGTTTATATTTTAACTCATTCTGATATTCATCAATATTATAACATGGCTCAATGTCGTTCGTGAGATTCTCGGGTAAGTTAGCACGTCTACCAAACAATAATTCAAATGGCGTATAACCATGATAAGAGCTTGGAGTCGTATTATAACAATAAGCAAATAATTTGCACCATTCATCCCAGTCATCCTTACTTTCATTTATAAAATGTCTCACATACTCATTAAGGGGCATCTACCAAATTCGACCTTGCGACTCAAGCTTATCAGAAGGGCACCAAGCGACATCTGCGTAGTTTCGAGGAAACGCCGTCTGAAGTTGCAACATTGCAGACACTTACTTAAATTACTTTCAAATAACAACATTTATTCATAAATGATGTGAATAATTCAATTTACTTAATTTCTGAGAAAAAACTGTCCTAAAGTACGATTTTTTAATTAATTTTGAGACTTTTGTCGTTTAGTTTCTTTCTAATTAATAAGCTTAAATACATTTCACACTAAGAAAGATGTTTTACAAAATGAAAATAAAACGTCAGTTGTTATAAAATATTCATTTTAACCAAAACAAAAGTATTTTACTGAACAAAAATTGAGTGTAATGCAAAAAATATTCCCAATTGAAATTTTCAATCATTGTTAGTTTCCTTTTCAAACTCATTTTCGTAGTCCAGATCTGGCCCAAATCCCTCCAGGAGTAGTATTCTTGACTGAGGGAGTGAAGATTCCCGAGAGAACAGATATTTTGTCTTTGTTACTGCAGTGACAGATTAGCCAAGCAAAATAAAGACAAAATATGTGTTCTCTCGGAAAGCTTCACTCCCACAGTCAAGAATACAGCCCCTGGTCATCTTCGAATTCTGCTCCCTTCAAATTTTTATAAAATTGTTTTGCATCCGCCGGAATAAAAGGCATCAACGCCTTAAGATTTGCAAGTTTTTTTGTTGAAATTTCCTCTCCTTCTGGCCAAAGCAATTTTAGATTTGTATTGAAATATTTTGATTGTGTTTTTTTCAAATTCTTCTGAATATTAATTTCTTTGAATACATCATTATTGTTATGGGTATATTTAAAAAAAGATACTGAAAGGTTCTCCTTTTGTTATTTTTATAACTCTGGTTTTAAGCCAACTAACTTTTTCTTTGTTTTGGTCTTGTTTTCTGTTGACAACTGCACGTTCTATTGCTTGTACAGAAAAAAAGTCTTCTTCATTTCTGTTACAGTCAATGGTTTTTTATGTCGGCAATATTCTTCATTATGTTTATATAATCATTGCTAGTATAAATCCTTTGATTCATCTTTATTGCTTTTTAAATAAACGAAAAATCTGAATCGTTGGGTAGAAAGCTGTGGCCCGGTACTAGATACTTGAAATAAACTGTTTCTAAAGTTTGATGATTTCTGAGAATTGTTTTCATCATTAAAACAATCTTGATATTGCGATTCTGTCCTCAACTATCTGACCACATTATCAGCGTTTTTGTGTTTGGATTGAGATGATCTTCAATGAACTTCTTCAGGACAGATCCAACTTCCTGGGCCCCTCGCCCAGCTGTCCCCTCTTTCCATACGAAGCAGTATCCATTTTTCCCACAATGGACACCTTCATTGTACAACCAGAGTTGCCTTTTATAAAAAACTAAGTTTGTGGGAATATTGGGCAGTGGTAGAGTTTTTTCCATAATTACTTCCATAATTACTTAATTCGATTGTCAATCATTTCCCCTTGAAGATTCTTTATCAATAATTTCAGTATGGTAAAATATTGTCAAGTTTCAGCTTTTGGAGTCGTATAATACCTTTTTCTTGAATTTGACGAGTTGGCGCTTGGTACCTTTCAGTTAAACTACTAGGAAGTCAACAATAATCAGAAGAGAACCAAGTCACAAGAAGGAGTCCAAGCGACGTTGCTGCTCGTTTCGTTGAATATCTAATCGGAAACAGGCGTTTAGGTCTTTTCTGATTTATTCTGTATCTGCAATGGTCCACTTAGGTCCCAGTGGAAGGTCATTTTTACAAACTGTTAATACACATCTGGCGCATGGTTCTGTTCAGAAACATGACCCGAGAGTACTTTTGTCGTATGGTGCCATAAACTCATTTTCACAAAAATGTCGCTTGGTTCCTTTCTGATAAACATGACCCAATTATGCTTTGTATATTTTTTTGTTTCCCTACGTTCTCACGTTTATGTTCACATAACGAAAATTTTATTAGAAATATGAAAGCTCCGCAACATGTAGATAGCCAAGCGGTCCATTTTTATCCGATATTTTAGTGGTAGCAACCGAATTTCAATAAGGAATTGTACGGTCATAAGTAATTCGAGGATTCTGAGATTTTTATATAGTATTCATAAAGCTTCAAATTAGATTTCTTATCAATTAGTTTTTCCATTTAATCCATATTTAATTGTTTACAAGGGCTCAAACTTTGCTTAATAAGTGTAATTACATCATGATTCGTATTTTTTTCAACAAAATTTGGTTAGCATTTCAAAGTTTTTATTTGATGAGAACTCTAAGTTCAACATTAATCTACATGATATATTTTTTTCTTAATTTTCAATACATCCATTACCTCAAAATTCTTTGCCAAAAATATTTCGATATTTTCTCAAATCGCTGCCGATAGATTCCCCTTAAGCGTTCTATGTAATTTCTCACAACCTCCTATAGATTGATGATATGCTGTTGAATAACTATGACTAATATTTAACATTTTAGTTAAAGCATTGAATATTTCATTTTTGAATTCTGAGCCTAATTCTGTCCTAATCTGTTTCATCAAACCGTAATTTGGTATGAAATTTTCAAAAATTCCACGAGCTATCGTGTTCGCTTCTTTGTTTTCGGGGGTAATAGACCCACTCAACACAAATCTAACCTAACCTAACCTGGGGTGACATTCCGTTCATAAAAACTAGCGATCGCTTTTAAGCGAAGTCACCTAGATTTTACATTTTACATTGATATTTTGACAAGGAAATATAGAAAATACGTAGGTGACACCTTATGGGTATCAGAAATTAGAACTATTTGTCGCTCCAAAACAACCAAACTTGGTGAACGGAATGTGTATATCGACAAGATCGATTCAAGACTACTCGCTAGGTGAACGGAATGTCACCCCTTATCTTTAGCGTTTGTAAGATTTGGCGTGCTAATTATTACAATT
Organism: Galerucella tenella; assembly: GCA_910591685.1. Classification (NCBI taxonomy): domain Eukaryota; kingdom Metazoa; phylum Arthropoda; class Insecta; order Coleoptera; family Chrysomelidae; genus Galerucella; species Galerucella tenella. The sequence goes on along the minus strand of CAJUYH010001258.1, from coordinate 36,601 downwards.
TGGTATTCTCTTCGTTTGGTTTTTTGAAATATTCAATTTATTTTGAGTTTCAAATATTTCAATAAATAATTATTATTTTCATTCTTTGTTTTCATTATTCAATAATTATTAAATTGTATAAACGTGTTCGGGAATAAGTTGAATCATTTTATTAATTTTTTTATAACGTTAATTTTTACAAAGTGTTTCCAGTTTTCCACCTTTTGCTTCTGGTTTTAATTGCTTCATTTCGATTAAAAAGCTGGTGGTGTCCAATTTAATATTAATTGTACACCCCATCCCTATGATATCATATAAAATAGTTTAATTGGAGCCGAATCCTACTCCCTGATGTGGAGTGCTCTAGACTGGGGCTTACAATTTTACTAGGCAGGCAAACCTCGTCAATTAATACTAAATATCTTAAAACTGAGAGCCTTTGCGTTGGATGTATAAATTTCACATATTATGTTAATATTTTCCATAAAACAGCATGCACCTAATGTAATTTAATTTTTAAATCTTTTTTTTTTCGAACATGTATGTACTGAATCCGAACCTCTCTTATAATCGGAATTGTGATATTCTTCAAATACAATAAAATTAATAGAGAGATTTTAAGCCACATAAATTTTGACATACGTTACACGCTAAACGTTAAACTGAGCAAGCGCAGTCTTTCTAAAATAGCAGATGACATTTTTAATTATTATAGTTTTTGAAGCCATAACCTGTGAACGACGTTTCACTTTAAACATTAATTTGTTTGGTGTAACTAAACTTAAATTATCTGTATGTTTAATTTGATTTGTATACATGAATCCATCACATTAATTATGGATAATATAAAAAATATAATTAGACGTCGAAATGATCAAGGTCTAATAAACGAACTTAATAAGGGGCGCTATTCTTCACAAAATTTTCAGCATACATTAGGCAAAATTGACGTTAAAAATCGACGTTGACAAATTAAAATATTCCAAGATGTATATAGTACATTTTGAGAGCCAAAATATAATTAAGTATTAGAATATAAGTATTATTTAAAATCATTTGTCCACGACCACCTAATAATAAGTCGATATTTTACCTCCTAACAAAAGGTATATGGTACCCATATATCTACTAGAGTGAATTATTGTTCATAATACACTGGAGTGTATTATGGTTCATAATTCACGACTAGAGATGGGGGTACAATATGAAATAAACTTTTAAATCTGTGTATTTTGTTCAGGAAATTTGTTTCTGACATATATCGTATCGATAAAATATCGAAATCTTTAGTATTGATACTTTTCATAACGACATTTTCTAGTATTAAGTATTTCAAAACAATATATTTATAACGGTACGTTGTATTGATACTTTACACGGTATCGCCCATCTCTATATATGTCAAATTATTTAATTTTGACGTTAGTAATACCAAATTGTTACGAACTTGCTATATTACTGCAACGATGGATTCATTGAATTCGGATAGTGGAAATGAACGTTCTTGTACACCAACTGAAATAAAAAAAAGCGGCGAAATTAACGACTGTAGGACTGCTGCCAGAAAAATCGAAAGATAACTATATGTTTACATATTATAACTTCATGAACTGGAGGTTACTTGACTTTTATTTATTAAAGAAATCAAGGGTCGTGGACAAAGTATAGTATTCTACTCGCAATTTATGGCCAATATTCACTCGAGTGACTTGCGCCCCTCGCCTGCGGCTCGGGACGCAAACGTCACCCAGCGTGAATAATGGCTATCATAAATTGCTCGTTTAATAATATACTATTGTGCATAGTTTTAATACATTTTAAATCGTTTTTCATATTTTTTCTTTTATAGTCCAGTAACTGATCAATATATTTGTCCAATAATTTTTTTTGGCTTGATTTGTAGGTCTTGACAGGTACTTCAAAGGGAGAAAAAGTTCTCCAAGACTGCCCCTTGGCTAAGGGCCCAAAATGGCCCCTAACGCCCCCAAAAAACGATTTCCCGCCATTATCTCCCGAAATATGCAATTCGGACAATTTTTGTTCAGGTAAAAAGTGAAGGTCGTTAAATTATCTACAAAAATGGTCCCTATCATTTTTTTCGAGAATTCAATAGTTTTCGAGATAATCGCATCCAAACGTCCCCTCGATTACGCGGCTGCACTACCTCTAGAAATGCTACCGTCTATAAAATTAACTTGTAAACCGGCGGACAAATTCTCGGTCAAAAATAAATATTCTTCGATGATTTAAAGTTCATTGTAATGGGAATATCCGTAGGTATCAATATGTGTACCTTAAACCCCGTTGTTGTAAACAAGCGAAAATAAACAACTAATGTTCAATTACTTTGTTATTAAATGCACACTATGTAAAAGCTTACTATATCTACTCTCTGAATCAATATTTTTATTCGGAATACAATGCACTCATTTTCCAGGGACCGGAAAATTGGTAACACGGGTGAAAACCGGCCTTTTTTTTAAATGCTTTTTGTTCTCCGCTGTTAATTTTTGGGGAATTAATACCCACACTGAATTAAAGATTATATTCTGACCTTTCCATCCATATAACTTATTCCCCATATTTGAGCGCCGTTCTTTTATGTTTATTATTCTCTTGTACGCCTCTTTTAAGTCTTTGATGCTCCCTCCATCAGAGAGAATCGTACCTAACCTTACCACGTGTACCCACGCGCCCACTCCAGTGGTCTGCTATTGTTGACATTAAATCTTTGTTGTTTTTTGGAGCAGTCGTAACCGTTTGCACGAATTTTATAAATATTTTACGATTATCAATTGATCAATTAAAAAGAAGAATTTTTTAAAGTGAATAAGTGACAATTTTGACTTGCTAGTGTTGCATCAAGAGGGATCATGAAGAAGAAGGTTTGCTGGATTTTCAATTAATTATTTGAATTTATTTATTTTTTATTGTAATCTTGAACAGCCATGGAAGAAGACTCCATTCCAAAATGCTTCGTTTGTAACGAGGATGTTGTCGATAATATGGTCAATGTCAGTCGAGGCTTGGAAAACTTGATTTCTGTGAGCAAAGAAAGAGCTGACAATTTTCCTCTATCCTTACAACGACAATCTTCTGTCAAGATGCACGACAGCTGCAGGAGACGCTATATTGTTAAAAGAAGTGACAAGTTTGTGTACACCGACTTCGGAAAGCACTCTTAACGAGCCCTAAAAAGCAAAAGCTAAGAGCGACTAAGTTCGATTTTCAAAACAAATGTTTATTCTGCGACAGAGAAGGAAAAAAAGAGTGGCAGTTTTCATAAGCATTCCATACGATTACAATTGAAGAGTGGAAATTAAAAAGGGCTTAAGTGCCAAAAAAAAGTTTTGAGATAATAGAGAAAAACTAAATAAAAGTCAGAGAATTTTTTTAAGGAAAGGTTTATTAAGTATTATGCATTTAAACTGAAACGGAAAACCTACTTCTTAACAAAAATTTGCAAACTAAACTTCTTACTCCAAAATAAGAATGTTTAAACAAGTAAAATTAGGAAAAGGCCTAAGTGCCATAACTGATTTTAAGTTTTTAAACGACTTTGTTCACTTCTGAATGAACCACTGCCTTTACTTCTCCTTTTTCTTTGGGTTTCTTCCATTATAATGTATTTTAAATCAAGAAATTATCACACACAACGTACACGTGCAAATGTCTAGACATAACTAAGATTATAAATATATGGGACTTAGGACCTTTCTAAGGAAAATGCTTGCGCACATAAAACTATCGAAATTTACGAGGGGCTCTTATAAAGGTAAACATTTAATTTTGGCGCTTAGAACCTTTCATAGGACATAAAGCATGGCACATAGAACGTTTCTATGTAAAAAAAACGAATTGCGGAAAAATGGCACTTAGGCCCTTTCTAATTTCCACTCTTCAATTGGTCTCCAAAGTCTAACAGGTGAAAATCTATGTATTTTCGAGGCCCTCGAGCAGAAATTTAGTAAGAAACCACCAAAAATATTCGGTGTAAAAATTTTGGTTTTTTCGAAGGCCATTTTCGCAAAAAATATTCGTGTTGCGAAAAAAATGATATGAACCATTTTTGTAGATAATTTAACGACCTTCATTTTTTAACGAAACAAAAATTGTCTAACTTTGGTATTTCGGGAGATATTGGCGGAAAACCATTTTTTGGGGACTTTAGGGGCCATTTTGGGCCCTTAGCCAATGGGCAATCTTGGAGAACTTTTTCTTCCTTTGAAGTACCTGTCAAGACCTACAAATCAAGCCAAAAAAAAATTTGCTACAAATATATTGATAGGTTTGCCTATTTTCAGGTCTTCAGTTACTGGACTATTATTCAACGGAATAAACATAATACACTTGGCAATTATGTTAAGACCATACCGCTTAATAAAGTTTCGTTTATTTCGACGTAAATAACGGAGTACGCTATCGCTTATTAAGGCTGCACAATTTGGCAATGGCGGAACTTTTGAATATCAATTTCTTAATTCACACCTTATTAATGATGGAAGAATCATATAATGTAAACTAGTTATGTAAGAGAATAAGTTAGACACACAGATTATAACCTGCATATACAAATCTAGTATTAACATTGGATTGAAACACATTAACCCTAATTATTTTACTGTAAGCACTTCGAAAACCTATGTGCAGGTCACATTCTACATAAGAATTTGTGGACATTCGTTTAATAAAAAGTAATATTCGTCTGTTATTTTGTTCACACGGTCTGAAACGAAATCATTCATTTTTTGAATTTCCTACTCACTCCATATTTCAATTGTAGTTCATCGAGTATTTTACCAGATGTCATCTCTAAAGGTAATGTCACATGTGACTATAATATATTGAATTTGTTATATTTATTCTTTGAGTATACAACATTATACTTTTACAACATGTTTTCCATAAATCTCAAGAGTCAATAATTAATCATAAGTTCAAAATGGCTTTACGTAACTTACAAAATAAAACTATTAACCAATGCGGTGTCCGTATCAGATTACTGCAAATGAATTGGGAATTAGCTTAAATTGACAGCAAATTATTTAAAGCAACGTTGCCAAACTCAAAATATTATCAGTAATTTGCCGAAAATCTCCATTTTATTTTTAGATTCATCTGCTAAAAGTGGACTACCACCTAATTGAGTTCTAAAGAAAATAGGGTTGCCTTTAAAAATTATCTGTTCCATTTACGTATATCTACACTGATAAAAATGCAACCGGTACATTAAATTATGTTTAGAAGATTCATGGAATTGAATTGTTCAGAACCGTTTTCATTGGAATATCTTACTAAATATCTTCTGTACGTTCCTTCTTGCATTACTTATTCTTTTTTCTCTTATTTTTTTTTTGGAATCAAACCACAATAATGTGTTTATATTTTTTTTATTTCGACGAATTTTTTCGTTGTGTCAGATAGGGACCAAAAGTTATTTAATTACCAATTTATCTTGACAACGGTAGCTGGAACGCTACCGAAACGTCGAAATAAAAAAATATAAAAACATTGCTGTGGTTTGATTCCCAAAAAATAAGAGAAAAAAGAAAAATTACTGTTGTAGGTGTAGTTTCAGAATAGATACCTACAACTTTCAAATGTGATAATGGAAAGGAAATGTAGGGAAAGGTGAAATTTTTTTAAAGAAAATTAATTTCTTCCACCTATGTCTACATTCCCAAGTTTGAATATAAATCAAACACTTAGGATTTTATACTGGTACTAATGGTTGTAGTTTATTTAAATAATATTACTAAATATATCATATACACACAGCTACAGTTCAACGATTTTGAACTACAAAATTATATCTCCTCCAAATTATTTCGGACCTCTCGCTTTTAATCCTTTTGGAATATCCCTATATATAATTTCTGGGATAATACATTGTTGACTAATAATAGAATTATATAAACCGATTACGAGATTATTGAAGAAAATATCACCTCATTCGAGTTGAAGGTCATTGTGTAGGGCTATATTTAGACAGGGTAACTATCTACCTACCTACTTATTGTAAAAGTTTTGTTTTTGTTTACTCAATTCCGCAAACAATTGGCAACGGCGTATTGTCAAATATTTTCTTGCCGTCTAGATGCATATTGCCATCTATGAATATACATTAGAAGTCACAGTTTCATGTTATGAAATTTGAGGGCGGTGGGTGATCGGTTATTTTTTCTTTTTTTCACTATTGCGCATGAGCAAAATAACCGATAACGTATAACGTTGATCAAATAAGTGGCTTAAAATCTCTCTAATAATTATTAATAATAAGTATTATTTTCTTTTCAGATATATTAGTCGATTGGATAAGTTGTATAAGAAGTATTGTGAATTAATAAAAAAAAATCCTCACAACGGTCGATTGACTTATTCAAAATTGGATTTCGTCAATTCAGAATACAACGAAATCAACAGAGCCATTAGCAAAAAGTACAATAACAGAAAGTTTCCGTCTTATTACGAAATGGAAAAGTTTATAAAACAAGTTGTGAAAGACAATAATTTGGAATTGAACGAAGAAACGATAAAAAAAGAAAGTAAGTACATTTTCCTTAACCTTACAGAATTGAAAAAAGGTAAGAAGAGTGATAACACCATAACATCAATCGACAATAAAAAAGTTGAAAGTTGACACATTAAAAATTGAAATGTCTTCAATAGAGTTAGCTAATCTAATGCCCAATTTCACCAACCATTTCCTAAAGTTAGGTAATACCTAATTCAGATTTTGGAATTGCTAAGTGAAATTTTCGTTTTACCACGCGCTATGAATTACTTGAGAATGACAATATTGGGTATTTTCTATCATGTTTAGACGTTTCTTAGCGCATGGTGAAACGTAAATTCTATTTTGTCATTCCAAAATCTGATTTAGGTAGGTATTACCTAACTTTAGGAAATGGTTGGTGAAATTGGGCATAAGTGTCTTAGGGAGAAAACTATTCATTGCATATTTGTTCCTATGAAAAGAAACATGAAAGGTCTGCACCTGCCTAGTTACACGAGGAGGAACAGCTAAATATATTTAAGAGAGAAGCTCGTGACTATTACATATTCCATATCAGATTGCAAAATCAAAGCATCATCACTACCATTAACTACCTTAAAACTTTTGAGGTCGTCAGCAAACAACAAAGCTGGCCTATATGGAAAAGCTAAAGTGCTATACTCTATTTCTTAATGTCTGACAGCACAGTAGCCTCATTAAATATTCAAATAGAAATTTATCTTTTACAGAGTGATCCTAAGAATTTTACACGTAAATACTAAAATTCTAATGCAAAACAAGTAGGTATCTGTATTGGTTATCTATACATCCCTGTTTCAGCTCAAAATACAATATGGTAATAAAACTGAACAATGCCAGATAAACGATAAATATTGCGGCAGTGGCGGAGATTACGATATTAGTTTATTCTGCTTATTTAATTGGATTCGGTCGACATTACAGTTGAAATAAAATTCATTCGTTCAGGCCTATTAACAAGTTACATTTTCATTTTTATTAAATTAAATCAATTAAAGAAAATATAGTTTAATTTTCATAATTCAAATTTATTGACAATGAATTAATGTATGTCAAGTAAAGTAAACATACCATTTATAGGAAATATAAAATTCAATCTATAGTATCGTCCTTTACGCTGGCCATACAAGAATCATCCGAAGACTCGTCGAGAGAGATCACTATCGGTTCTATAGTTTGTTCTATGAGGTTATCTAAAACCCACAATTTATCTTCCTCTTTAATTACATGATTCACAGCATCTCTCCAGTTCGCTTCAGTTATTGTAGTCAATGAGTACTTCATTAGTTCACGAACATCTTTCATTTTAAATGTTTTATTATGTCTAGCTACATAACCTTTCACTTGGGCCCATATTAACTCTATCGCATTTATTTCACAATGGTATGGCGGCAAACGAAGCACTGTTATCCCACGATTCTTGGCTATTTCATCAATAAAAAACTTTTTGAATTGTAGCTTGTGATCTGAAGCAACCTTTTAAAGTTCTTTTTTCAACATATCATCTTCAAATGGTATATCTTTTACGATTAACCAGTTTCTAATATCAGCTTTTCTCCAAGAGGTAGATGGAAGATTTTCTGTTAATCGCGAATGATGAGTGGCATTGTCCATAACGATTACAGCATTATTTGGAATTAATTCGACCATTTGTGTAAAATACTCTTCAAAAACATCTGCAGACATTTCTTCATGATAGTCTTTGGTTGATGTTGACTGAAACTCCAGTAAACCACCTTCAACGAAGCCTTGATTGCATCCAATATGCGTTATTATTAGTCGGCGACCTTTACCGATAGGAGTTTTCAGTCCAGTAGATAAACCTTCTATGAAAGCTTGACGACTGGTTTTAATACTTTTGTCCTGCCATATTTTTTCACTGAATGTCCTTCATTGAGCCATGTCTCATCTAGATAATAGATTTGTCTTCCCTCCTGTCTGTATTTTCGGATATCTCGTAAATACTGTCGTCTCCAACATATTATTTGCTCGTTGTCGATTGGCACTGATTTGCGACTTTGCTTCTCCCAAGTAAAATTTAATTTGTGTAATTTTTTCCACAAAGATTTTCTCCCTATGTCAGGCAAATTCTCGTCCTCCTTTACCATTCTTAGAATGGTGTACTTTTCGTCTTATTGTATTTTGCATATGTTCATCAAGGTCAAGTGGTTTTCTTCCAGTTGACTTTTTAGGTGGAGATCTATTTCCATTTTTCTTCTCCCTTAGAAGCCTGTAAATAGTAGATTCACTAACTCCTGTCATATTGGAACATGTCGAAACTATATTTCTAACAGTAGCAGCCGGCATTTGATGTACAACAGCATCATGCACATTTAACACTACAGTCTTCGTTTGTAAGCTAAGCACGCTCTTACACTTTACTGGGGTGAAACTTGAAGACATTTTTCACAACACAGTTAACACTTATGGAACGTAAGTGACTCTGAGCAAAACAAATTATACAAATTTGGGCGAGACCAAGTTTCACCATATATACCTTCAAAATTTCTAAGTAGTCATTAGGACAATCCCTAGTAGGACCCTATTGTAATGTTTCTTGGAAATTATCAAGTTGTTTTAACTAACCGAATTTAGATTCATATTACCTTTATATATCAGATCGGGCATAAAATTAAATAGTAAATAAATTCCTTAGATGAACGGTGACGCTTATGATTTACTACCTGACTAGCATCTGTGACCTTTTCGCGTACTTTCAGACAATAAGAAACAGACTATAAGTATGGATAATAATTAGAGAAGGGACTTTTTATTATTAACAATATCAACCAAATGATTAAACGTTAATTCTTTAATGTGCTTGTTTCCTTGTATTTTGTCTATTAACATTATTTTTCCAATTTATGAATATTAAAAATTTATGTATCATTAGCGTAAGATGAAATTTTTGAAGGAAGCTACTTCACTAAATGATTTCTTTGTAGAAATTTCTAGATCATATGTGTTTATCGAATTTTTTTTAAGGATCAATATATTTGTGAAAATTTCTATATCATATGCGTACGGTGAAATGTTCTCAAAGGCTCAATGTATTTGTAGAAATTTCTGTATCATGGACGCAGGTTTGAATTTTTAAAAGCTGGTCATTTATTCGTGATTGAGTCTTTTTCTGGATTTATTTCGGGTGTACCAACATCGACCATTTATAAAACTACTACTCTTAACATTACAGGTATTCATTGCTTTAAAAGGTTGGGTGAACTGTTACAAAACAGAAGGCAAAAAGAACTATATGACAGCCACATAATGCTGTTAAAGGACACTGAAGATCCAGCCAAACTAGATAGCACATTAAGTACAGTTTTAAAAAATAATTATGTAGAGGGGCAGGAGAAGCTAGAGAAATTAGTAGAAGGGTAAGTTGTATTTAATACGTACTACTTGAAATTTTTAGCAGATGCAATTTTATGTTCGTGAAAAAGTTAATTACTTGGAAAAAATGGTGAATTCCTCAACATTTTCTTCGCATGGAGATGTTTACTATGAAACTAATCAGCGTTTGAAAGGGGAAAAATGTTCTTCTAGGAATTCCTGGAAACTCATCTGAAGATATGGCGGCTCAACTTTCGTTTAGCTGAAATCAGTTATGGAAAAACTGTTGTCATGGCAACGATTGTTGTGATTAGTAGTAAAGAAAAACCCAAATCATATGGTGAGGAAATGCGCGGTTGCCAAGTTGACCAGTACCGTTTAGCTGAAATCAGTTATTGTAAAAGCGCGAATTGCGAAACGTCGACCCGGCGCGCATTCATGTGGAATAAACTTTTTCGAGAAGGGGAAGGGAATGAATATGTATGTATATAGAGAGACATAAATATAAAATGATTTTTATTCCATATGATGTTTTCCAATAAGGGTAAGGGAAGTCAGTATGCTTATCGGGAAGTGGTATGTCTTGAATTATGATAAATTTTTTTTATAAGTAGCTTTTGCTAGTAGAAATCCTATGAAGTCAATCAATTTGAGGCGAAGATATGTATTCCCTTCCCCTTCTCGGAAAAGTGTAATAGTTTGTATTCCACACGAATGCGCGCCGGGTCGACGTTTCGCAATTCGCGCGCGCGAATTGCTAAACGTCGACCAGGCGCGCTCGCTTCGCTCGCGATATCAATCAATCATTCTAGATCTCTAAATGGGAAAATTCATTGATAAGCATACTGACTTCCCTTCCTCTTCTTGGAAAACATCATATGGAACAAACATCATTTTATATTCACGTCTATCTATATACATACATGTTTATTCCCTTCTCCTTCTCGAAAAAGTGTATTCCACATGAATGCGCGCCGGGTCGACGTTTCGCAATTCGCGCTTTTACTGATTTCAGCTAAACGCTACTGGTCAACTTGGCAAACGCGCATTTCCTCACCATTTGATTTGGGTTCTTGTTTACTACTAATCACAACAATCGTTGCCATGACAACAGTTTTTCCATAACTGATTTCAGCTAAACGAAAGTGGGGTCAACTTGGCAACCACACATTTCCTCACCATATGATTTGGGTTTTTGTTTACTACTAATCACAACAATCGTTGCCATGGCAACAGTTTTTCCATAACTGATTTCAGCAAAACGAAAGTGGGGTCAACTTGGCAACCACGCATTTCCTCAACATATGATTTAGGTTTTTGTGTACCCGTTATCATGGTAATGGCTGCCATGGCAACAGTTTTTCCATATCTGATTTCAGCTAAACCAAAGTTGAACCGATATGGCTTGCATCATAAAAAAATTAATTCAGCACTTACCTCCAGATTCCCCGGCTATCGCCATGGAAAAAATAAAGGTTTTGACAAACCTCGTATTTACCGCGAGGGCCGAAGAATAGCCAAGCAGGGAGTGACTGAGGTCATGGTAGAGCCAGTACCTTCCTGTGGAATTGCTAGATGTCTCACTAAGGAGAGCATCCATAAATGGATAAATAACCAGGCGTAGGCTAGAGGTAGTGCAGTTAAGGGAAAGAGGGAAGCGATAGTTCATCTCTGTTCAAAGCGTTTAAAAACAATACGCAAAATCATTTAAGTTCCAAGAGCAACTGATTTGCTCTAGCGAATGAAATAAATTGGTGAAGATCGGTTCTATGCAACCACTTGACTTTACATTGGCTCTCCTTTCTCACTTCGACTATTGCCTGATATTGATTATCGTCCTTGTTTCCTCATCTTTTACCGATACCGCGTAGCTTCAGATAGGTTTGCCATACTGCCATAAATTTTTTGGAATAATATAAAAAGATGATTTGTTTGTTTCAGGTATGTATCCAAACAAGAGAACAAATCGGAAAATGTTTCAACATCGAGTGAAGATGATTCAGATGAAAGTAATTATGTGGATACCGAAGGTGATCAGGAAGATGAAAATAATGGAGGAACGTGAAATTGGCAGTATTTGTTACTTTGTACATTTGTGTCTATACAATTTTTTATTTTTTAAAACTCGGAAATGTATGTTTTGTTTGAATAAATTTATTATGTTTAAATAAATTGATATGTGATTATTTGTTATCCATTTATGTTAGAAAAAACCTGACCACCATGATGCACAAGAAAAAAAACTTTTACTGTCTTATTAATAAAAATTTCTTACTCCGCCCTTACTCCTAGATTAGTCAGAGACTAGTTACTCTGAGACTAGCGTAGGTTTAAAGAAATGATACAATTGCTATTAATAAACTCCGACTAAGGAGGTAATAGTTACTCTATCCTTATTACTGGATTAGGACATGACTTAAGGAAGATTCACAGTTGTATGGTAGGAATTGACCAATAACGTGACGTTCGAGTGACATCTGTTCTGTTTTTTATTGTGACATGTGTCAGTGCTCTGTTCATTCATTTCAAAAATAGTTATCATAATTATCTCTCAGTTTGTATTTTGTGTTTTTTATTGTTAATACCTAGTTATATATATTTAGTAGGAGTTCTGTTGAAAAACTCACTCTTACTCAAATTGAAGGAATCAAAAAAAGGCGTGCTGAGGAGAAACTCCAGATTACTATACAACGCAAAGAACATGAAAAATTTTTGCAACAAAAAGAAAAGGAAAAATTAAATAAAAACTGATAAAAAAATTTATTTTTAATTTTATAGCTTTCAATTCCTCTTCTAACATTGTTAGGGATTAGCCCGAATTTTATGAAATTTAATTTTTCTGATCGGACGAATATTTTCTGCTTCTTCCAATTCTTCCATCTTCCTCAAATCTTCCAAATAATAATCCCTTTCTTCCATCGCAAAATAATTACTACTCACTGAACCAAAGCAAATACTTAATAAATATACATAATTGATAAAAATAAACTGAATAATAATACGAATTGATAATGCAAAAACGACAAACTAAATTTCGAATTAGGATATGACATTTATAATACCACAATTGACAGCATAATTCAACAAAACTAAGGTTATATTTATTCGAAGGTTATTCCGAGCTTAAACTACCTATTTCCATGGATTAAAATTATTACCAAAGTTAGTCCCAGACTAACCTCGGAGTAGCCTATTCCTTGTCTAATATAAGTTTATTAATAGCGTATCTGTCAAACTGATGGTTTAAGCATGGAATAAAGTTAGTCTCAGGTTACTCCATGTTTATTAATAAGACCGTTATTGTTCAACAGCCAAGATATACAATCTACAGTCATTTAAATGATTAAACCTTTCATATGAGTGGTAAACGCACTCGAGAGAAACTGGAAGTTGTATAGACTTATCAGCATTACCTTCTTCGTACTTGAAAATTCAGGAAAAATATGCTTATTTATAAGGAACTTCTTTGATTGCCCCTGTAAATTTGAATACATCCAGGCATATATCAAGTTTAATTAAAAATAATATTTTACTCTTAAGTTTTGAAGTTACAAAACTGTTTTCATAAATGTGTTATTTGTTAAAATGTTATTTAATTATAAAAATGGTATTTCGCGAATCCGGTAATTTCGGAAAATTTCCTTTTCACTGAAGTGTTCTGGATAGTTTATCTACCGAAAAAGCATACTAGTAAAATTTTAGCTAAGACAGTTTTCATTTGCAAGGAGCTCAAATGCTCTGTTATATAATTTTTTTTTATAAGTCCGACCCTATACATTATTTTTGCTTCCAAATTTACAGTCATGTTGAGGACATGTTAGGTTATCATCCATGCAAAAAGAAAATAAATCGCCCAGAAAACAAAAAAAATATTTTCAAATGAAAAAAATACTTCTTTATTTCGGCCCACAGTGTACCGGGTGGTCCAATAAGCCGATCTCTCGGCTATATATCAGAAACTATTCATGTTATATCTTTGGGAAAAAAATTCCTCAGGAAAAGTGGACAAGAGAAATTGTTGGAAATTACTTTCAAGTTTCTAGGTTAACCGCTAGGGGGCGAAACCTATATAGAAAAATTTAAAAACCAGTTTTTTGTGAAATATGCCCAATTATACCCAGTGTTAAATAAGTAAATTGTAAAAAGGCCTAAATTTCGCACAAATTTGTTTAATTACTTTTTATTCTATTTTTCCAAATAAAAGGTGGGGGAAAGTGGGAAAGTGTTTGTGGATAAATACCTATAACTTTGGTTTGAATCATCCGATTTTAACGAAATTACTGTCAATAGAAAGAGTGTAGATGAATTAATTACATCTACTATAAAACAATGGCATTCAGTTTTAATTGTCATGCTTTTAGGTGTGGCAAGTCAACTCAAAGTGCCTTACACCAACTGGTAACTCAGTTGGAGAAGGCGCTGGAAAATGGCATGATCGCCCTGGGAGCTTTCTTGGATATACAAGGGGCGTTTGACAGCACCCCTGTAGGATCCATGTGTAAGGCTGCGGCAAATCATGGAATAGAGCCAATGATCACTCACTGGCTTGGGGCCATGCTGTGCAACCGTACAGTAGAGGCCACATGGAAAGACCATGTGGCAAAAGTAATCGTCGCTAGGGGATGTCCGCAAGGGGGTGTTCTTTCGCCCACATTGTGGAACCTAGTCATTGACGAGCTAATAACCCTTTTAAACGGTGAGGGCTTTCTAACGATTGGGTATGCCGATGATATCGTTGTCCTTGTTGTTGGAAGGCACATTACCGTTCTCAGGGACCTCATGCAAAGGGCTCTGAATAGGGTACATGGGTGGTGTAACGAACACG
>CAJUYH010001258.1:9443-21829 GCA_910591685.1 Galerucella tenella | reverse complement strand
GTTAGGAGGTAAAATATTGACTTATTATTAGGTGGTCGTGGACAAAAACATTTACAAAACCGACAATGAAAAAATCTAACCACAGCTGACTGACGCGCTTCCTACATTAAATTATTGCTCCACAAATTGACATTAATATCATTAACATGAAAAAAATACATGATAAAAATGATTGATTTCAAGGATATTATAGTGCTTATGATTATAATGTCTACTGTGTTAAGCAAGTGTTTACTAGAAGTTAAAACTGGAAATTGGACTTTACTTACTCCTTTTGTGTATCCTCACGTTACTTACCAAGAATATATCAACAATAAGTATAGAAGTACGTATTATTTCCATAGTATAGAAATAATCTCAAATAAATATTATGTATGCCTAAGTGCTTAATTCATTTCAATCATTTTAAGCAGTTCCAAAATGTTACTTATGCTTTACGTAGATAAATATAGTTTGTCTCAAAGTATATCGTCTTAGCTTTTGCCATCCATCATCTAAATACGACCATTTACGACCTTCTTAAAAGAATTTTACCTTAAATGAAACTCAACAACAGTCGAGTGACAAGGCAATGGCGGACCAATGAGTTTTGTATCGGGTGTATGATGGATGCATTGAATTCATTTGGCGGTATTAAATAATCCGTTTTAGCGGACGTTTTTAAAGAGTTTTCTATACGAGTATTATGAGCTTTCATTAATTTTTTCGCAAGGTTGTGTCGAAAACACTTTTATTCACAACCATATACGTAATGCTGTCAATACTAACGTCATATGAAAGTGTCATAGTACACACCTCTATTTCCCTCCCTGACCTCCCGCCCTCATCGATCACTTCCCGCGGTCTAAAATATTGTGATCGTTAATGTATCATCTATTTCAGATGGATATTTTTTATATTTAAAAATATAACACAAATATTATATTAACTATTTAATGGCAAACAATAAAAATCAACAATCTAAAATACAACAAACTACCTATTGAAATTAATGGTTGAATTTGAATTATTATAACTTAATATCCATCCTACTTTATCTGACATTTATTTATATTGGTGACAGTAGTTGTCAAATGTGATATTTTAGGTGTGTTCAGAACGAAACAAAGATTTATCAATTTTGATCGGGATATGATGGTTGTGAATAAAATAGTATACAAACGGTAGGAAGTTTCATTCCTGTCTCAAGATAATAGCTAACCTCGACGCTTCGCGTCTATCTATAGTTGAAATAATACCCTTCTTGGTGTGCGTCATCGATTGTGACGTATATCCGGGTTTTCGGCATGTCGATTATTTTATTTGCTGTTTTGACATATATCTAACCTTAATTTTGATAGATAAAATCATCAGGATCGTATTGAGCCAAATTCGAAAAGGCTATGAAATTAATAATAACCGGCTTCTTTTTCTAACTGAAAATACATGAGAACTTTAAAAATACTGATGTTTTTACGTGAATCTATGCATATTTTTGTATTATTTGAATAAATATAACAATAAGACTAATATTCACTTTTCATAAATAATAATTGATCATAAACAACAAAGTACAGACCTATCGAGAACTGTCAGTGTGACAGTAGAAAAAGACGTAAGACACATTGCCGCTACGAAAGTAACGCCTTCATAGTATGTCTCTCACTAGATTGATAGGTTGCACTTGCGCATAATCTTAACATCAACCAATCAAATTTTTGTAAGTCAGAGATTAGGCTTAACGTTTGTTATACATTTAAACGGTTCATTATTGTGTTATTTTGATTAGGATTAATCACAGACCTGCCTTTTTTTCTATTTCTTCCTACGTAATATGTTAGAAGGACATTAACAATCGATGACGCACACCAAGATAGTATATTAAGAATCAAGAACAATAAGGGTTGTTTACCGGTCGACAGCAATGTTTGGAGGCTGAGCGTAGCGAAGCCTCCAATTTTGCTGGAGACGTTTACTTACCGACGTCTGAACGGTAAGTAAATCACTTACCGACGTGTTAGACTTAGACACCAGTAAACACAACCTACCGACCTAACCTACCAACCCATTTTTCAAAAATTATTTTATTTCAATATACATACATATACAAAACTTTAACCAAAAACTATTACTTATTATAAATATTAATATTAAAAACACAATTTGTTGCATTCTGTAAATTACTTAAAATTGCCGGTCCAGTGGAGTTATTTGGTGTTAGCTGGTAAAAGAAGATGACATCGAGGAGGATGGCATCGGTTGCAGGTCACATAAAGATGACGATGAAGGTAACGGCAAGTCATTTGTAGATGAAAGAATTTTATTTGATACATTTTTTTACATCAAACCCGGGTTGTTTTGTGACACTACTTCAAAGAATGTACAGGTTTATATCAAAATATCTTAATTATTTTATATTTTCAAAAAATTAAAAATGCAACAAAAAGCTAGAAAAGATGTAGATTTTATTTGATGGACTATTTCGAAAATATTTATTCACCTGTTGTAACAATAGTTATTACTTCCGAAGTAAAAAACTATCTAATGAGGTCAAAACTTGCACTAGTGCCACCAGTGACACTTTCAAAACTAAAATGCTTGCGGGAAAGTGGGTTAAAACGCAGGGTCGTAGAAAAAATTATTATGATAGCCCGGTTAAAGCTTTTACCGGACCAATTTTTATTTACTTTCCGGCCTATCGTTAATGAAAAAAAAAGGTAGAACGTGTCGCGGGACACACTGTAGGAACTTTAGTTCCTTTTAAGCAAAAATACAATTTTTTGAAATAAATAAATAAATACACATATTAATATAAGAATTTATTTTACTCTGGATGAATCTTCACTTAACAAAAATATACAGTAGTATTAATTATAAAAATCTTATCATTAAGTTGATTGGCACAAATTACAGGGTTATTCATTATTACTTACCCACCCCCTATCAACGTTATTATTACTTTTAGAAAAAAAAGTCTCGCATAAAAATTGTTTGGTTCTAGCTGAATTTTCTCAATATTCTTTCAAAAGTTCAGTAGCGTGCTAATTTAAGGGGATACAAAAAATAATAGCTCTTTTTTAAATGGGACACCCTGTATATTTTCACATTTTTGGAATGGACTTTTTTTTCTAATTTCAAAAATATACAATATGTTACCGTTTTTGAGTTATGAAATGTTGTTAATCTTAGAGAAAAATAATTTATTAGAGTAAGCTATGAAAATTACAGTTATATAGTTATAAAAATGTAAACTAAATAATATGAAGTTTAAGGTACAACAATGCCCATTTAAAAAAAGTATTGTACGTAATACGTCCGAAAAGTGCTTTTACTGGACTCGCAGGCTTGCAGGACTCGCCTGCGGCTTGCTCTGCAATTTGCCCACTCGTACAGTAAAATACCACTTTCGGGACTTGTTACGTAAACTACTATTTAGGAAGGTCGAATACAATTAATAGTATATTAAGTATCAAGAACGGTAAGGGTTGTTTACCGGTCGGCAGCAATTTTGCTGGAGACCGGTATTACCCTTAACGTTCGAAATGCTTATACCATTTTTTGCGCGATCGTATTGAAATATTCGAATTTCGAATAAAATATTTTAAATTTCTGCGAAATTAAGGAAATGTCAAAAGTGACATTTATACTTCTCGATCAGTTTAAAATATAATTTGCATTGTGGTGAAATTGTTTACATGCTATTCATTACTTTTAATATTGTTCTGTTCGATTCTGTTCATTAAAAAATATCAATCTTCTTATTTTTTTTGTTTCTTTTGTGTAATGAATGGAGTAATATATTATTTAGGACCACTTAAATGTATGTAGGGCTAAGACGTAGTTTACTTACCGACGTCTGAACGGTAAGTAAATCACATACCGACGTGTTAGACTTAGAAACCAGTAAACACAACCTACCGACCTTACAACCGGTGCTGTAAATAAACAAAAAAGATCGATCGCGCAAAAATTTAATTTTCTTCGAAAACGGTGCATATCAGCGTAATCCAGCAAAAGCATTTTTTAAAGTTTTAGAGTTTATTAAAATATTTAAAAAAAGCTGATATACATACCAAATAGCAGTAGTAAACAATTTACCACAGCAGAGTTATACAATGTATCAAGCTTAAAGTTTCTAGGTATCGTTTTTTTTTTTTGGTTATGCTCAAAAAACTGACTAAACAGCTTTATCAAAGGCTAGCTCACTTAATACGTTCCCTGTCAACCCGTCATGAGCAATAATTGTTTTTGTGTTCTCACTGCGCCAAAAAGTTTTTCTATTTCTGGTAAAAAGTAAGAAAAATGAAGAATAAAAAAGTTTTCATGTGCCTTTTGCTCACTGGGTCTCTTCGGTCATGCCTTATGCACGGCAGCGTTTAGTTCGTGGCCGACGGCTCTCTAGGAACAGATGCATGAATGTACAAATTTTCGGTCATATTGACCGACGTGGCGTAATGGGATATTAAGCCGTTTCGGTCATAATGCCCAACGTGGCAGGGAATGTGTTAAGAGGAACTTTTGGATAAAGGTGGAATAAGATAAAGCAACTTAAAATCACATCTAGCTTTCCCGAAGATTTCCTGGATAACCTGTTTAAAAAATAATAGTTAATTTTGTTTTTGTTTTCGTTTTCAGATTTCTCAATTTTTACAAATACATCGGGAAAATGTTCGAAACTAGGAAGCGATATAGGTATATTAAGTATAGTGGATGATGAATTTGTGGATCAATTGTATCCAAACATTAAATCTCCTACACCGAACTACGAAGTTGTCTTTACAAATGCCAACTTTTCCAAGGGTAGGTATTATTATTTTGATGCTTTCTAAAAACTTTATAGATCAAGATTGAAGACCTGTAGCGTTGTAGTTATTTCAAATAAAGCAATAAGGATATTGTGGGATTATTTCAATTTTTTATCATCAGAAAGATAGGTGCTTGTTGATGTTGATACTGCAAATGACTTGTTTTCGAAGACATTGTGACTTATATCGTTGTTGCTCTGGCAGGAATCACCAATTAGTTTCGCACGGGGTCCGTTTTAAGAAATGAAATGACCATCGTAGTCTGTACAACATTTTATAGATATTTTTTTACTAAATACAGTAACCAATCAAATTACTTAATTTCAAGTCATTTGTCAAATTTCATCCAATCACCGCTGGATTACAGCGATTATTTTTTTCACTTGTCAAAATCTGACATTTTGGTGGTTTTAACCAATAGCAATACATTATTCTAGCCAATCATTCGGTATTATACTGATAATTCTGCTTCCTCATCGATAAAACCTTGTTTACATCGAAACGTCAAAATTTTACTTTGAATTTGTCATTATTGACAACTAAAAGTGCTTGGAAGTTTATTGAAAATTGAACACAAACCGATTGAGTGCCATCCCCCAAGAGAATATTGAACATTCAGGTAATACATACATTTTAAATTGTTGAAAAAAATAATCTTCCCAAATACAACTCGCTCTTCAAATTTTATCACATAATTTTTTATTTTCATCACTCAAACTTGTTTATTTGAGGCAAAAACATTCAAACAAACCGAATTTAGATAAAATCCCTCGTCCTAACGGACTCGTGATTTTATCAATCGGTTTGTTTTCATATTTTTGCCAAATAAACAAGTTTTCGTGGAAAAGAAAAAATTATCGATAAAATTTGAAGCACTCGTGGTATTACCTTTGATAATACCCTACATGTGGTGTTTTCAGTTTGGTGTTTATTTGTCACTTATAATTGCACAAGTGGTTTGTATTTTATCGGGTAAATTTGGGTTGTTTAATGAGAAACTGTTTCCTAGCAATTTGACGAGAATAACTGTCAACTATTAAAAACACGACACCGAAAGTGGAGTGTTTTTAGGTTGACAGTTATTCGAGTCAAATTGCTAAAGGAAACAGTTTAGAATTTGAACAACACAAGTTTACCCAATACCAATACAAACCTCGAGTGTATGTCGGCAGGACAATTTAATGAATGAGAAATTTGGTAACATATCAATTCAAACTTTATTTATGAAACATTAAAAATTAAAAACACATTTTTATTTTAATGTACAATTATTAGAAACGCAGTTATTGAAATTCATACTAGAAACAGTGATATTGATGAACAAATGAATAAGTGAAAAAACCACTAGTGTATTTGTCAACAGTAAAAACACAAGAGCTTTTTTTATCGGATAAATTTCTCTTTGCAACGAAACAGTTTTGCCAATCAGTAATTTTACGAGAAAAACTGACATGATAAAATCGCGACACCGAAGGTGGAGCGATTTTATCTAATGTCAGTTTTTCGAGCAAATTTAGTGATTGGCAAAACTTTGAGTTAAAGAGAAATTTATCCGATAAAAGAAAAGCTCGAGTGTTTTTTGGCAAGATAAATTAACGACAGAATATATGGATTAATCGCTGTGAAATGATAAGTAACCAAACTTGCGACTAATTGTCATTGTGTAAAAGTGACATCCGCTTACTAGACATTGAGGAAGAGGAGTTTTTATCGCGATAAAAAAGGATGCACCTTTTTTATCGATGTCAAAGTGACAATAACATTTCCAGGTATATGACATTTTAACATTGGAGTTAATTTATCGCTGTAAAAGTTAAAGCTAAATTTTGCCGCTGTCAAAGTGACAATTGCACTGTGGCATATACGATTTTTTATTCGCGAAAACGAGCAAAATTTCGGAATGGGGAAAACAAACCAAATCGCCATTACAGTACGTGTATTGAAACAAATTGGGGGTTAGCATTGTTTTCCCCATTCCACTGACAGCTTTGATATAAACTGCAGCGCCCACTATCGGACATTTTTTCGCGAATACATGAATTAAAGTGTCATTAAAAATTAATTAAACATCAAACTGACAAATGGTTTAAAAATGTCGCGAAGATTTGGTATTTCATCTAACGATTCAATTAATGATATTATATCTAACAAAACACTTTTCACAACTGTAGTTTTAAATAAAAATGAATAATATTTGTTTGATTTAAATGAATAAATGTTGTATTGAAAATTATTAAACGTCAGATTGACAATCAATTTTTTGATATTTACAAAGTAAAAAATTATCTTATCGAATACTCCTCGGGTCTTGATAAATACTCAAAATTCAGTCATAGAGAATGTTACCTATTATTTATTTAAAATAATAAAACAAGATAAATTGCAACGGCGACTCTATGTGGAGAGCACCTCAGGTGTGAATTCGGAGACCAAACTAATATCAGTTCAGGGAGTAGTCTTAACTTTATTTAAGTTATTGAAGTTATATTGAAGTTAATGAGATAATAGATGAAGAAACCAAATGAATTTAATAAGTTAATAAATCAAGTTAAGGAATGTAATTAAAGTTAATTAAGAAAGGTATGTGGGCGCCACCCTGAATAACATTAGTCGACTTGTTCTTCACCTCACAACTCTCTATCAACAAACCTGGATGCTGGAAGGGAAGGAATATGAACAACGTTAATAAATTTACAATTTGTATAATGATTTTAAAACTAATATCTCAGTGAATTAACGAATTAATAAAAAAAATGTTGTTGGTTGTTGAAGCAATCATGTTGTTTACTTTCCTTGGTTTCTTAGGACAGGTCCTAGGTATTTGAGGTTAATCCATGGAAATATAGTTCATGAAAGCTACTTCATAGAAAGCTCTTCGTAAGAAATGTCCGGTACAAAATGTCAGGTACAGAATGGCAGGTACAAAGTGCATTCACATTGAATGCACTTAAAAAAAATTTGAGGTAAACCTCTCACAAGAAATTAAAATTTTAAACCTTATTGGTTCATGGTTCACAGGAAAAAGAAAGCTTATTTTTACTACTCGCTATTAAATTGAAACATGTGATGAGCAATGGACATACGTTGCATATCCCTTTCCTGTTCACATGCTCCGCTTCGAGAAAGAATTTGCATATTTTTAGTATGTTCTTAATTTAATTTCTCTCTCTATAGGAGAGAAGAATGGAAATATTTGACCAATATCAGTGTATATTGATCCTCACCAACGTAGATTATCCGTCGCACATTAAATGTAAAAATTTGCCTTCCAGCGGGGATCGATGCTACAGATCATCTACAGATTCTCGACGAGAATCACATGCTGGTAAGAGAAAAGTACTGGCTACTCGCCGCCCGGTAGATATTTAAATATTCCAATGAAGTTTGGATAGTGGCCAAATATAACGTTACAAGAATGCTTCAAGCGTGTTGCTCAAAGATAATAGCCCAAGGCTGTATTATCAAGCAACACGCTTTCAGCATTCTCAATGACAAAATTATCTCGGTATTATCAAGACCCATGGGTATTACTACTGATAATTTTTTACTAAATATAATAACCAATCAAATTACTTAATTTTAAGACATGTGTCAAATTTCATCCAATCACCTCTGGATTACAGCGATAATACCTTAATTGTGGTGTTTTCAGTTTGGTGTTTTTTTTGTTAAAAATTAATTAAACGTCAAACTGACAACTGGTTTGAAAATGTCGCGAAGATTTGGTATTTCATCTAACGATTCAATTAATTTACCAATTGTACATTTCACAACTGTAGTTTTGAATGAAAATGAGTAATATTTGTTTGATTGAAACTAATAAATTTTTTATTGATTATTTCACTCAATACAAAATACGCGCCTTCGATTGGTTTAAATATGAGGATTGATATCTGAAAACACCATGTTTTCGATTTTGTATTTCGGCACCTGATTGGATACATGCAATTTTCCTATATGTGTGTTTCGCGTTGCCATTAGTTGTTTTATTCGATATTAAAAATCTAGTGACTGACAGAAAATGTCAAATTATTAGAGAAACGTCAGATACATTGTATCAAGAAATAATCTTGACAAATACAACTCGTGTAATTAATGATTATCGAAAATTTGTATTTCGATAATCATCAACACACTTGTATTATTATCGAAAATTATTAAACGTCAGATTGATATTTATTTTTATTGATAATTTATTGATATCTACGAAGTAAAAAATTATCTTTTCCTACGATCACATAGGAAACTGACATATACCGCACTATCTAGCTCTATGGAAAGTGGCCTTTATTCATACGCGTACGAACGGAAAAAAAACTTATCCGTACGTGTACGGATAAAAAAGCTGTCAAAAATGTATAATTTCTATTAAGATTGACTACTGGCAAGCTGTCAAATATATAATTTTTAATTAGATTTACTTATGTAATAAGTATCTAAATTCGAAGCGACCTATTTGAAAAGTGAAATTTTTGTCATTTTCTTGATTAAAAAAAAATTTGGGCGCGGTCGAAGATCGAACTCGCGTACTCTTCGTCAGAAGTCCGATGTTGTACCAACTAATCCAAACCACCTGTTATAATAGTCAGTAAATGTGATCATCTTGAAAGGTATTTATGATAAGTATGTATGAAATATGATGAACAATAATAATTCCAATTTCTATAATTATCCAACCAATTAATAATTATTGTAATAACCTACCCATATTATATAGTTAAACTACTTGAATTTTTGTCACTAATGATAGTTATTGTTAATTTTGAAATCAATAATGTTGACTTTAATTGTAACATTTTGTGTATTAATATGTCAGATGTTGATTACACATTATTTGGTGAAATTATCACGTGATCGTAGGAAAAATATTGTACATTACTCGTGCGAAAGTGATTTTTCACACTCGTGTGATTGTCGCATTCGGCTCATGCCTTGTGCTACACTATTTCCCACTCGTGTGAAAAATGTCACTTTCCGCATACGTTATGTAATATACTATATAGAATACTCCTCGGACCTTGATAAATACTCAAAATTTTGTCATAGAGAATCCTTCAAGCGTGTTGCTCAAGGATAATATTATCAAGGATAATATTATCAAGCAAAATTATCTCGGTATTATCAAGACCCTAGGGGTATTACTACTGAAAAGAGTAGTTTACCTAACTAGTATATTAAACAAGAATGTAATTACGGAAATAACAATAGAATATTGAGTATCAAGTGACAAAAACGTTACTTTAGTCACGAGTTTCATAAGGCACGAGTGGAGCAAAGCGGAACCAGTGATTAAAGATGTGTTTGACACTAGGTGTTTACTCTACTTTTTCTACGATCGCAGGAAAAAAGTATAATTACATCATAATATTTCAATTATATTAACAAAATTATAGAAAATATTATGACTGGTGTGTCATTGAAAAATCAAATGACACAGAAGTACAAAATGATCACGGAATATTAAATATAAATTACAGAAGATACACTTGAAGTGACGTTTAAGAAACAAAAGAAAAAGGAGATGTTACTTTTTGCCCTTTAAACACTAGTGTTTCAGATGCGAATTTAGTGACGGAAGTGGAAAATAGTTATTTATGATACAAGTGCGAGAAATTATACTTTTTCGCAACGAGTGCGCAAAAGTACTTCACGCACAAGTGTCATGCAAAACTTTATTTACGACCACATGAAGAGAGAATAAAAAAATCTACTCTGAAGGGGTTAAAACACATAAAAATGAATTTTCTATAAACAAATATATATGTTACCGTGAAAGACCGAAAGTAGTGAATGTCAACATTCGCCGGTGGATGTCGACAAATGTCAAATGCCTTGGTGAAAGTACGAACATTTCTTAATTCTATTATACATTCGGACTTTCACCGGTATATGTTGACAAACACAAATGAGGTCCAGTGAATCTCGGACACTGCAGGTCGCGACAAGTTTTTAGACGGTTTCAGTCCCTTGTTTCAGTTAGCTTTGTCTTCATCAGTCTAACGCAACGTTTGACAGCGCTGCCTAACCTAATTTAATTTTCTTATTAGAAATTATAATTTGTACTCAATGGCTACTACAGTGAATCGTGATAAGTTTTTTGAAAAGTTACATGCCTCAATTGGAAGTAAGCGAGAAGACAATTGTTTTTATTTTTCCCAAGAAAAGTTCTCTAAAATCGTTTCTGAAGTAATTTCTGCTAAAAGTGAGTGTAGTACACCTTTGGACTACAGACGTTTAAAACGGTTTGACATTTTAAAACTCAGTGATGAAGAAAAGTTAATTGTGCCATTAAAACCAGGAGAAAAAAATATCCAGTATTATGTCACTAATGATGAGTTGTTTACAATACTTTCTGAAACTCACATAAGAACAGGCCATGGAGGAAGAACACGAATGCTTAAAGAATTGCAAGTTAGATACAAAAATATTACTTATGAAGTTGTTATGTTGTATTTAAATGTGTGTAAACAATGTCAAATGAAACATAGAGAGCCTAAAAAAGGTATTGTTGTGAGACCAATGCTCAGTTCCGAATTGAACTCTAGATGTCAAGTCGACTTGATAGACTTGCAATCACACAGGGATGGCGATTACAAGTTTATAATGGTATATCAAGATCATTTAACCAAATTTGTTCAATACGACCTTCAAAAAGCAAGAGATCGGAAGAAGTAGCATAATATCACCTTCTCCAATTTTTTTAACATTTGGTGCTCCCGCTATATTGCATTCGGATAATGGCAGAGAGTTCAGTAATCGAGTCATATCTGAACTATGCGCTATGTGGAAATATGTTAAAATAATGCACGGAAAGCCTCGTCATAGTCAAACACAAGGCTCAGTTGAAAGAGCCAATCAGGACATACAAAATATGTTATTTGCTTGGATGCAAGACAATGATTCAAACAAGTGGTCAGAAGGTTTGCCGTTTGTCCAATTCGCCAAAAACACAACTTATCACGAAGGAATACGCCAAAGTCCTTATAAAGCCTTGTTTGGCGTTAAACCAAAAAGGGGTATAGCATCATCATCTCTCCCTCGCGGGAAAATTTCAGACATTGAGACCGAAGAACTGCTAGAAGCTTATGTTGAAACAGACAGGGATAATGAAAATTCCATTGAAGCTGACCCACAACCTGACACTTCTTCATCTCAAGCACTGACTGATCCGCCACTTAGCACATCTTCATCTCAAGCACTGAATGATCCGCCACCTAACCCATCTTCATCTCAAGCACTGACTGAACAACACGAGCTAATTTTTAAAAAAAGAGTAGCTCCAAAAGTGAATCTTCTACTTCAAGCAACAAAAATGTTGCGAACTTGAAAAAAAAGTTTCCTCCTGCCCAAATTGGTGATACCGTAAGAATTCAAGTCCCTGATGTCGACCGTGGTCGTACAGACCCTCGAAATGTGTTAGCGGTTGTTGTTGGAATAGAGGATTCAGACTTTTATAGATTAGCTAACAAAAATGGTACCTTGAAGCAGCTTTTCACCCGTAATCAGTTCGTAATTTGTAAAGAAAAGTTACTTTCCATGGACGATGTTTCAACAAAAGAAATGTCACTAAGAGAAGCAGCTTCTGCTTATTCAAAAAGTGGA